>JBBPBX010020527.1:11273-23502 GCA_038048925.1 Garcialebias charrua | reverse complement strand
TTTTTGCTAATTTCTGCTTATACATAATTCCGCAAATATGTGTTCTGCTTTCTTATGCTAATTTAAGCTTGTTCTACCTTTTCAGCTAACTTATTTTTAGCATTTTCTAGCTAATTTTGGCTGTTTCCAGATAAATTGAAATTTTAATGGTAAATTCTGCTACTCTCCGTCAAATTAACTTCTTTATCTTAATTTCAGCTTGTTATACTCCTTTCAGCTTAATTATGTTTCAGCCATTTCAGCTACTATTTAGCTGTTTTGTGCTCATTTTAGCTTTTTAAATCCAGCTGATTTCACATTTGGTTCAGCTCAGGAGCCCGTCTGCTATAGTGAGGTAAGAAATATATTTTTAAGCGTTTATTTAGCTAAATTTAAAGAAACAAAGCGTCCGGTTTGACCCGCCTGGCGCCTGCATAAAAGTCAGCGAACTTTTTTTTTTAAATCCAGCTGATTTGAACATTTCGTTAAACTCAGGAGTACGTCTACTATTAAGTCAGCTCAGAAATATATTTTTTAAGCGTTTATTTAGCTAAATTTAAAGAAATAAAGCGTCCGGTTTGACCCGCCTGGTGCCTGCCTAAAATTGAGCTAACTTTTTTTTTTTTAAATCCAGCTGATTTGAACATTTCGTTAAGCTCAGGAGCCCGTCTGCTATGAAGTCAGCTAAGAAATATATTTTTTCTCACAAAGAAATATAAATATTGTTTTACCGTGTTTCCTTGTGAAGATCTTCGTACTCGCTTGCTTCTGTCGCCGCCATCTTGATTAGGGCAAATGAGGCGTTGACGCGTCGCGTGGTGATGATGCGTATTAAACTCCGAGGCGTATTGTGTACGTTTTTTTCTTGATTATTGTTAATAATTGGACAAAGCGGATTAAACACCGGAGCGTATTTTCCTCCGGCGATTACGGTAGTATGAACATTTGTGATGAAAAACGAGTGTTCGTAGTAGCGCTAGCATAATTTTTCCGACCTACGACAGAAAATCCGGACTTACGAGCAACACGTGTTTTGGGTTCCGACATATGAGATTTCGTGTTACGAGATAGTCGTAGGAACGGAACTCGCTCGTAAGTCGGGGACTAACTGTAATGTGGATTACTGCAATCAACAGTCAGATGATCAGATCATTCACTGACCTAACATAAACCCATTGCAACTCTGACAGCCCTGCATGGTTACATTATCCTATGTGTACAGTATTTTGGTACTAAAAGTAACTAAAGGGGGAAAAAAACACCAGTATACAATGTATTTTACTGCAAAAATGTCATCTGGTTTATTAACTTTGGTTCCAAAGAACTGCAACAGTAATATTCAAAATAATTTGGAGCACAAAATCAACAACAAACAACAGATAAAAATAACTTGGATGCATAAAAAATAATTAAATTGCACAAAAACAGACAAAAGAAAATAAAATATCAAGGAAATACTTAAATAATGTAAATGAACAATGAAACCATGTTAAATGGTTTAAACAAAGAAAGTTAAAGTTGAATAATTAGTTCTTAAAACTATGTAAATGTATGTAACAATTTGCAAAAGCTGAACTTAAAATATCAATTAAAACTATGTAAATGTATGTAACAATTTGCAAAAGCTGAACTTAAAATATCAAATAGAATCACATGGAAATCATTACCCAAAAACAATTATAATCTGTTGCACTTTAGGGGCCCCCTAGTGGCCCCGGGGCCCTAAGCAGCCGCTTGGTTTGCTTGTGGCTTGGGCCGGCCCTGTCTCTGTGTGACGGCCTCTCTGCACAATGGATGAGCAGGAAAACAAACAAACAAAACCGAGACCCAAACCAGAAACTGCTGCAGGAAACAACCACAAAGGCTTCTTGTTGTGCAGTCTAGACGCTGTGAAGTCTGAGAAGACGTGTTCGACTCGCTGGCTCGGTGAGCCTGTCACGTTTCCTCTGAGGGTTGGAGAGAAGCACACACATTTCAAGCAGAAAAGTGGCAGAAGTTGGGGACGAGCCAGAGCTCGAATCAAGCTGTTGTGCAATGTTTACAAAATGCTCTTATCTCCAAAACACTTCTGGCACACAAACCTGGAAAAGTCTGAACTTTATGAAAAGATTGTATCTGTCAGGGCGACAGAAAGAGGCAGAGGAAAGAGTTTTCCTTGTGGGATGACGACACAACGGTGCATAAAAGCTGGTTTATGAAGGAGCTTAATAATTTTAAAAGATGTATTTTATTGTTTCTCACCACGGGGGTTTGCTTTAATTAAAAATGTTTTTTCACCTTGTTTTTGTTGTTGGAAATGTTCTGAACTGTATATATATAAAAACATTTTTACCCAGAACATCTGAGAAGGCTGCTCCTGTGAGAGAAGGACCTAAACAACAGATTATTACGATGGTACTCGTTTATATATGGGATCTGGGCTGCTTTCTTGTCATTTTAACACTCAACAAAAACAACACGAGTGTGTTTAAGAGCTCCCCTGTCCCAGACGAGCGTTTCGCTGCCCACTCACCTGAATCATGTTCATGGGAGACATTTCCATTTCCTGCGAGCCGAGAGGAGAGTACTACGCAGCAGTCATTGTTAATCACAGCCCTTCAGGTTTTCATCACCCGCTACCAAAAGGCAAAGGTAGACAATAACACGTGTGTTAGCTCCCCTCCAGTTGGACCGAGCCGTGTTTACTGTTCAGGGCTGAGTTCTGTCTTGTCCAGATGCTGGACCATCATTTGTTTGCTTTGGCCTCCCAGCTCCCCGGTGTCTCCATTTATCAAAGCAACATTCCCACAGTCCACTTTTACCTGTGTTTTTCTGCACGCGCTTCTTTTCAGCTCAACACAACAATTGAACTTACTGTGTGAAGCCTGAACACGCACAGGCACACCCTTCCTGTGTGGCCCCTGACAAATGTGGTTTCTTTGAGCCGAGCAACAGACCTTGAAGCTAAAGCTGTTGTTGGGAGCTATTGAGCTAGAAAACAGCTAATCAGGTTCAAGAAATCATGGCGCTTTAAAAGAAATGAGAAGGAAAAATACGAGGTAAACAAAGCATCTAGACTGGACCATTGCGATGGTTTGTTTTTGGGTGTCCAAATATTTCTTTAAAACGTCTTCAGTTGATCCAAAATGCTGCTGCCAGAGTCTTAACTGGAGTTTCTGGGAGAGATCATACCTCTCCAGTTTTCACTTCTCTCCACTGGCTCCCTGTCAAATCCAGAAGAGAAATCAATATCGTATTTCTAACCTACAAAGTCCTCAACAACCTCTTTGAGAGAACAACGAGTCAGTGACTTGCTAGTTCAAGTCAATGTGAGTCAGATCAGGTCTTTCTGAGGGAACAACGAATCAGTGAACTGTTTGTTTACCTGACTTTGATTCTCATGCTCGTGTTTGGGTTCCCTTTATCAGTCAGGTCACTCGGTGCAACACTATTGCTATGGGAATTGCGCCCTGCACGATTACCTGAAGGAATACATTCACGCCTTTATGGCAGTGGGCGTCAAGAGTCACCTCAGAGGCCCCGCCCTCTGGGTACTTAAGACGCTAGCGCCCATCCAAACGGTCTCTTTTTTCCCTTCAGCCCGCTTAAACCTGAACTTCGTGGGACTTCTCTGTAGACATTTCGCACGGTAGAGGTGAGCTCGCTCCCTACGCTGAGCGTACAGAGAAATTTCCTGCGTATCGCTGGGCTGGCGAAAGCTAGTCCAGCACATTTTTCCTTAACCTCGAAGTTTTCTTCTCTTTTCTCTCCGCAGCTGCTTCGCTCGACGGCGCTAACTGCGTCACATCGCTACCCTGCTAAAGAGTAGCAGGCTAGCCAGCGAAAGCAACGCGACGGAGAGGACATCTCGGACAAGGATTTTAAGACAACTTGCTTGTTTCCTCTCGGCCATGGCTCCCAAGAAGGGAAAGCGAAAACCAAGATTTACAAAAAAGGCTAGCAGGACGGCTAGCAGGACGGCGAGTCCCAGCTCGCGCGCCTGCCCCACCGGCTAAGGATATTCCCTTTCGGCGACGGTTACCCACGAGGCCTGTCCTGTCTGCCTGGGGATGCTGTACGCAAAAACGGCGTTGGACGCTCCTGACTCCTGTCCACACTGCAGCCAGATGCTGGAGGCGGTGAGGAGACATCGAGTAGACATCGTGGCCAAAGCCATGGGCGCAGCTGTGGCGCCAACAGACCCGGACCTTACAGAGGCTCTCACTCCCACGCCGGAGCTCGAGAGCATGGATCGGGAAGACAGTGGACGGGTCGAATGGTGGGACAGCCCGGACATGGCGGCTCCCGTCGGGGACTCGACAGCCGAATTTGACACTCGAGGCATGAAGAACGCAGATGAGATCTCGCTAACAGCCTCAGGTGAAATTTCTGGTGATGAAGCCGATAACAAGTATGAAGGAGAGGAAGAGGACCTCTCACAGAACCTTGCGCCAGTGCTGCCAGAGACAGACACTTCGATCCCCGCACTGTTCGACTTGTGTCGCAGAGCGGCGGACGCGCTACAGATCCCGTGGCCGGAACCTCCACCTCGTCAACAAGTCACGAGGTTGGCAGGTAATTATTTTTATGCCAAGCAGCAGTCGACAACGAGGCACAGGATGCCCATCTTCCCAGATTTCCTCACGGAGCTTACTCGCACCTGGGCTGCACCCAGGGCTCCCATGCTGCTCCCGCTCTCCCAGTTCCTCGACGTGGCTGGAATGGAAGCAGCAGGAATGTCCAACGTGCCACAGATGGAGGACACGCTGGTGTCTCACCTGGCCCCCAGATTTTCTGGGACAAAACCAACTTTGCCAAGCAAAGCCTGTCGAGCTTCAGCTGCACAGCTCGAAAAGTGTTACAGAGCTCAGGGCCTCGCGGCACGTGCGATGAACGCCTCCGCCATGATGCAAGCGTACCTGGCAGAGAAGCTGCAGGAGCTCCAGGTGACAACAGACAAGCAGGCTGCGACCAAGGTGCTGGAGGAAGCCTGCAGGGCCACTGACTTTGTGCTCCGCATGATGGGGACGGCAGCCATTGCACAGGGGAGATGTATGGCTGAAGTGGTCATCGCCCAGCGTCATGTGTGGATGACCCTGACGGACCTTCCAGAAGGTCAGCGAGTCCCCTTTTTGCACCACTCGATAGAGCCAACGGGACTCTTCGGGAGAGCTCTGGACCGGATCCAGACCAGGCTGGAACAGAGGCGCAAACAGGCTGAAGCCCTCCGTAAGGGCATGCCAAGGAAAGCCCCCCCCCCAGGGAGACAAGCGGGAGCAGACCCATACAGCCTCGACACCGCTCAGCCACACGTCGTCCCCCGCAGAAGAGGCCGGCTTACAACGGGGAGCACTGGCAGAGACCCCCAGCAGGTCCACCTCAGGCCGGTCAGTCCTGGAGCAGGAACAGATTCGTTCCTCGCCAAGCGGTCCCGTCAAGGACTTCCTCAACGAACTGTGATGGGAGACAGAAGCGGGCCTGACGAAGCGGGCCCTCTTCACAGTTTTGCTGGTTCGTCCGCCCAAGGGGTACGGGAGCCTAATTTTATTTGCCCAGACTTTATTTGTAAAAGACTACAAAAAGCTGGTGATATTAATGTATGCGCAAAACATGAATGCTCTGCTGTGTGTGAAATAAAGACAAAATGTTGTTGCACAAAACACGAAATAAAAGTCCCAAAGAACAGTTTTAACCTGGTTCTTGACTCAAAAAAAAAGAAAAAAAAGAAAGAAAATGATGGTGAACAACAACACAGCACCCTTTTGAAAAAAATCGCTATGAAGGGAGAGGGCTGCCACTCTCCCTCCCTCACGGTACACAGGGTGCCAGGTCAGAACAATGGCCCTCATTCACGAAAATGTTTGTATTTTTATCCTAAATTTCTCCTACTTTTGTTAGTACGAAGCGTTCGTACGAACATGCCACATCAGATTCAACAAAGTCTTCTATCCTGAGGAAACGTGTGTAAATGGGTTGCGTAAATGTTACGACCGGTAAAGGCCAAAACATACAAAGTGGACACTGACACAGAAAAAGAATTAAAGAGATTTTTATTAAACTAAAACTAAGAGCCTCCAGGCTGGCAAGGTCCTCCCAGGCTTCTCACCAGGACTGGAGCGTCCTCTCCTGGATCAGCGTCCAAAGGAAAATAAAATTAATAAAAAGTACAAATAAGTGTTGGACTGGTGGGCGAGGCCAAAAACAACAAAACGCCACCCAGGTTGATCCAATCCTATACAGGACCGTCGTATCTCCCCAGGCAACGATCTACCTTACCAAAAAAGTCCCTCTAAATAAACAAAACACGAGAACTGGACTACCTACACCCACACAGTCAAAAGTACAAAAAATTAGAAAGAGAAAAAAGGTAACAGTCCCTCACTGTTATCCCCAGCTGTCCCCCTCTTAGACAACTGCACAGACACTGCCCTCAGTGTCTCCAAAATTAACTCAAACAGGCCCCTGTGGCACAGGCCCACACCTCTTAAGTTAAACCAAAGTGGCAGCCAGCACTTAAGGTACCTTAACCCACACAGAACTCTGCTTTAAGCAGCCAGAGTCACTTTAAGAGCTTAACCAGCTCACCTTCCACTCCCCCTGGAGCAGACTCACAAACAAGCGGAGAGGGTGGAGCTCTCCTCAATGTTTGTACATCCTACAGCTTCCCAGCTGTTAAACATCTAGTGTTTCCTACACCAGTCTCAAACAAGCTTAAAACTTGTTTCACACAACCCTAGTAAATACTAAGGCTGTCACAAGAGCACCCTTTGCTCTATAAGTGCTGTTTAGGCAGCACCAATCATTTAAAGCCTTAGCTCAACACAAAGTGGTCAGAGTGGGTGGAGAACACTCTGGAACACACACATACACACATTCAGCTCTACAACTGCTTTGAACAAAACTTGGTTTTACCTGCAACAGGATTCCAAGTATTTCCAACAAGCACCCTTGCTTGCGTCCACCAACCTTAGTTGGCAATCTCAACCTCACATCTGCTCTGTGCAAGGCCTCCACAGTGTTCAGGTCTCAGCTCAGACTATTTAAAAGGCTGAAAGCAAACAGGTGTTTGACCTGAGCTAATCAAGCCTGATTAGGCTGAGTGAAAAAAATGCAGCTCAGCAGGCTGCTGGATTCAGCAGACTTGCAGCCAACCCAAACTCAAAAATGATGTTTAAAAACTCTGAACCCCCTCAGGTACATAACAGTAAATTTAATGAATCCCACCTGTTCTAAACAGCTGCGCGTGCACGCCGAGGGGTTATTTACATAATTCCCACCCCCAGTGCTTTAAGTGGGCCGGAACTCACCGGTACCCAGTTCCGCCACTTCTAAAATTTAACCCTGAGAGTACCGGGACTTTTTTTAAACGTAAGGTGCGTTCCGGAACTTATTTTCATCTTCTCCACTTGAAAGACCTGTGGCAGATTAGAATGCATCATTTCCCCCGACTGGATTTCAAGAAAGAGTAATGCATCTTCCCGACAATAAAACATCTTTGGTGGAGCGCGTCCTTTTGGCCAATCACAACCTCAGAATAGACAGGGGGAGGAGACGACAGCGAACTCTGTAAAAACAAAAACAAACTCTGCAGCGCGACAGAGCGCGAGGGAAGTGGAAGTAACTCCTCCAACGTGTGGGTAAAGTTAATATTTTTATACATGCAGTGGAGTGTAACCATTGTTTAGTAAAATGGCATGTTGTGTTACAAATAAAACAAAATAAAAATTAACAAAATAACAGTCAATTGCACCCCTAAAGCCACTAAAGTATCACATTAATTTTATTATTTTAGCCACAGGAGTGAGTTTAAAAACAGGATGATATATGAACTAGTTGAATGAGGTGTCTCTAAAATATCCTGATTCATGATCAATAATAATTTAAACAATTTTTAATCTGTCCACAGGACCTGACTTTATTTTGTTAGATGTCTCTAAAATAGTTAGTGAATCATGTTTACATGTAGGTAAACATAGATGTTTAACAACTTGTTAAAATACACAAGAATGCAGGAAATGACATCTACTTTATTCAAAATTTCTGGCAAAACATCTTCACCAGCATATTTAAGAAATGAGTTTTTACTGTAAGTAAGTTTTATTTATATAGCACATTTCACAGACATGAGAGTCACATAGTGCTTTACAAAAGGAAAAATAAAATCATAAAATCACAGAAATACTATACAAAAAGGTAAAACATAACAAACTCTAAAATCAATGTACAAAATTAACCAAAAGCCTGTCTGAAGAGATAAGTCTTAAGTTTTTAAATGCATCTGTTGGCTCTGAGCAGCGCATTGTTAGCAAAATGTTCTGCTGTATTTGACTTGCTGCTGTTGTTGGTTGTTGATTTTTTGGTTGACACAATCTTTCCTATTTATGTCCTCATTAAATTAGGTTAGTAAATGACTTTTACCTGAAGCATGTTAAAAAATTACAAAATCTTTCGGGGGGGGGGGGGTTGGCGCAACGTTTGTCACCTTTTTCATCCCTTCTGAGTTTGCAGGTATGCATATTATTATGACATTAGGGAGGGTACCGGCACTTATTTTTTTCCACTTAAAGCACTGCCCACCCCTCAAAATACCATATAAGGCCACGTTTCCTGCCTTCTGACAGCAGGAAGTGTCCATTCATTCAAACTCAAGAAGTAAAAGGAGGAACTTCACGCGTTCTGAGATCTGCTCTCAGTGGCGCTGTGGCTACCCCCCCCACCCCCCACCCCCCCGCAAGTGTCGGATGGTCAAATATTTTTAATTTTAGTGTACTGTGTTACATTATAGTTTCACTTATTCAGAAGAGCAGTGGCGCACCGCTACCCCCCACATTGTTGAATGCCGCAAATGATCCTAAATCACTCGTACGCACAGTTTAAGAACAAATCTGTGCGTACGAACGGTTTGTGAATGAGGGCCATTGAACCTCAGCAGGGTGCCCCAGGACTGTCTGCAGTAGACAGACCTCGCGGCATCCGCAGACAGGTAGACCGGCTCACACAAGGCCGGACGGGGGGAGTCACACACTCACCGCGCCGCAGGAGCTCGGGGGGCAGAGAATACACAAACCCCCCAAGCTCACAGCACGTCCGCATGCCCGGAGGGCGTGTCGGCTGGACACGGTGACCATGACGACGGACTGTCATGGCCCCCAACTGCATTTCAGCGGATGACCGCACCAGCCCACGTGGGCGCTGCAGCCGCCTGCAGGCCCGGGCCGTGCACACATGCTGAAAGGGAAAACGACAGTAATGTTGCAGAAATTATAAATAAATGTCGTCACAAAACAAACAATGCACCCTGGCCGACCCGGATGATTTTTCCTTGTGCCCAAGAGAGTCTGGACCTTGTGAATCGGTCCCGGTCTGTAGGTGCTGAGCAGAAAAATAAGAATTTTACAGCTCCAGGCGTTCAAACTGGGACAGGCTTTCCAACCTGTAAAGCCAGCAGTCCGCACACGATCAGTGGACCTGAAATATATGACCAAGCTCAGCGCACTAGCCCAGCTGCTCCTTTAAATAACGACCCCTCATCGGGGGGTTTCAGCTCTGTCATAAGACTACAGGGAAGCACTCTGTTTACACCACAGATTACCGTATTTCTGGGCATACGGGTCACCACCACTTTGGTCAAGGCACGTCCTCAGAGGAAGCGTGCCTAATACAGCTCCCTGGAATCGGAACCAACTCCAGAGCAGTGGCGGAACCGGAGGCTTGTGATCCAGATCCAACCACGGTACGGCCTGGAATCTGAAGGTCTGTCCGCATACAAAACTTGCACGCTCTACGTCCCGTGCCTCTCACCATACGAAGCAAACGCAGTCGCTCTGGCCCACGGCTGGCCAGCAGGGGCGCTGCATTGCACCTCTCCTCCCGCACCCCCAATTCGGGTGACGCGGGAGCACACAGGCAGGAGGGACCCCTCCCTAATATTGTTGGCCCCCAGATGGCCACGGGGCCCATGGCCCTCGGGGGTGTGCTCAATGATGATACACTGACGGCTGTTCCCCTTCAGGGGCCTGCTGACTCAACCACACAAACAACCTCTCCACTTACGCCCAGGACTGGCAAATTTCAGCTTGGTTGCTGAAAGGAACAAACTGATGGCCTCAGGCCTCCCCAGCAATGTGGTAAACACGATCCAGGGAGCGAGAGCAATGCCAACACAGACTCTCTATGCTCGCAAATGGTGTGTTTTTGAAGCTTGGTGCATGGAAAGGAATATTGTCCCTTATTCCTGTGACCTGGTCCAGCTTCTTACCTTTCTGTAGGACCTGCTGGAAAAAGGCCGCTCACTTTCAACAACTAAGGTGTTTTTGTCAACTATCTCGGCATGCCACGAAAGCTGGGGGGGGGAAAGACTCCCGGTGCACACCCTCTCATGATACGGTTCATGAAGGGTGTATTGAGGAAGAGACCCCCCTGCAGGACTTTGACCCCTGACGGGGACCTCCAGTTAGTCTTGAATGCTCTCTGTGAGCCCCCATTCGAACCTCTAAGCGACATTAAGATAGATTTGCTATCTTATAAAACTGCTCTACTCCTGGCTCTTTGCTCAGCTAAACGGGTAGGTGACCTCCACGCTTTGTCAGTGCACCCAATGTGTACGAAATTTACCCTGATGGGTCAAAGGTCACCCTACGTCCTAACCCCGCATATGTCCCAAAGGTTCTAACTTTGAATCCCAGAAGTCTGGACTTTGAACTCTCTTCATTTCCTCCTGCTCCCGTCCTCACTGATGAACAAAGGAGGCTGAGAGCACTCTGCACTGTTAGGGCTTTAAAGCTGATACAGTATATGTAACTTTTCTAACAATATATATTTTTAACATACATGTATTTCTTCACTCTGTCACTATCTCCTGACAGACTGATGTTAGACAAGTAATCTCTGAAAAAAACTATAGTCCCCTTGCTTCTCTAAAAGCATTTAAAAAAACACAGTGACCCGCCGTTAACCAGCCAATAAAAACAGTTTTTAACCAGCCAATAAAAACAGAGCTTCTCACTTCTCACGCTCCTAACCCACGCCCCCGCCTGTCCCAGCCCGCAGCGGCCGCGCAGGTTCTCGTTCAAAGCATTGCAAAGCGATGCAAAATTGTTTTGTATGTGACACAGATGTATTAAATTCCTCTTCTTCATCCCTGATCTGGACTTTTCTTTTGTTTTTTTGCCAAAAGTCAAGTGATCGCTTCCTTCTCAGCTGAGTCCATGAATGAATTGAGGAAATGAATGAATTTGTCACAAGCGAATTAAACTCGGGTTCAACGTGGCTGCCGAGGCTCTGCAGATT
Source organism: Garcialebias charrua (assembly GCA_038048925.1). Classification (NCBI taxonomy): domain Eukaryota; kingdom Metazoa; phylum Chordata; class Actinopteri; order Cyprinodontiformes; family Rivulidae; genus Garcialebias; species Garcialebias charrua. The sequence goes on along the minus strand of JBBPBX010020527.1, from coordinate 12,255 downwards.
TCATGGTGTTCTGGTGTGCTGGACCAGCGCTCCATGTTTTTATTTTATTTTTTAGAACGTTTTATTAACATATAATCACAGAAATTCGGAGCGGCTGCGACAGGACATGAAGTGGAGGCGGAGTTAAGGAAGCTGAGCTGAATTACAGCGAGAGCGAGGGGAAGCAGAGCCATATATGGCTCTGAGGGAGAGGACCAGAAACGTGTCTCTGTTCAAAATTTTTCTAAGTTCCAGCATGTTCCAAAAATTACATATACTGTAGCAGCTTTAAGTGCTTACATCGTAAGAACAGCTGATTGGAGGAAAACAAACCAGCTGTTTGTATGTTTTGCCAACCCGGCTGCTGGCAGGGCCCTGACAAAGCAGCGCCTCTCACATTGGGTGACTGACGCCATTAAAAGGGCGTACAGTAGCAAAGGTCAACAGGTGCCCTCTGGGGTACACGCCCACTCCACTTGAGGCTTGGCCGCCTCGTGGTCACTGTTCAAGGGCGTACCAGTTGCAGACATCTGTGCAGCTGCAAACTGGAGTTCAACAAACACGTTTGCAAAACATTACAGTTTGGATGTTACTGCATGTGACGTCACTCAGGCTGTCCTCTCTAACACACAGTAGAGAGCAGCCGAGAGATGTCTAATGTATAAAGACAGAAGTTCTCACAAGCATGCATTTTCTGGAGCATTTCAAGAGCGTGAATGAATTACGTTCCCATAGTGTTGCACCGAGTGACCTGACTGATAAAGGGAACTGAAAGTTATGCACCATAACTCATGTTCCCTGAAGGAAGGGAACGAGGTGCAACACAGTTGGCCCGAAGGAAGGGAACGAGGTGCAACACAGTTGGCCCTTTCAATGCCAAAGCTCGGTGAAGTGCACTTGGAGACCGTTTGGATGGGCGCTAGCGTCTTAAGTACCCAGAGGGCGGGGCCTCTGAGGTGACGCTGACGCCCACTGCCGTAAAGGCGTGAATGTATTTCTTCAG
>JBBPBX010020527.1:0-11257 GCA_038048925.1 Garcialebias charrua | reverse complement strand
ACCACAGATTACCGTATTTCTGGGTATACGGGTCACCACCACTTTGGTCAAGGCACATCCTCAGAGGAAGCGTGCCTAATACAGCTCCCTGGAATCGGAACCAACTCCAGAGCAGTGGCGGAACCGGAGGCTTGTGATCCAGATCCAACCACGTTGCGGCCTAGAATCTGAAGGTCTGTCCGCATACAAAACTTGCACGCTCTACGTCCCGTGCCTCTCACCATACGAAGCAAACGCAGTCGCTCTGGCCCACGGCTGGCCAGCAGGGGCGCTGCATTGCACCTCTCCTCCCGCACCCCCAATTCGGGTGACGCGGGAGCACACAGGCAGGAGGGACCCCTCCCTAATATTGTTGGCCCCCAGATGGCCACGGGGCCCATGGCCCTCGGGGGTGTGCTCAATGATGATACACTGACGGCTGTTCCCCTTCAGGGGCCTGCTGACTCAACCACACAAACAGCCTCTCCACTTACGCCCAGGACTGTGGCAAATTTCAGCTTGGTTGCTGAAAGGAACAAACTGATGGCCTCAGGCCTCCCCAGCAATGTGGTAAACACGATCCAGGGAGCGAGAGCAATGCCAACACAGACTCTCTATGCTCGCAAATGGTGTGTTTTTGAAGCTTGGTGCATGGAAAGGAATATTGTCCCTTATTCCTGTGACCTGGTCCAGCTTCTTACCTTTCTGTAGGACCTGCTGGAAAAAGGCTGCTCACTTTCAACAACTAAGGTGTTTTTGTCAACCATCTCGGCATGCCACGAAAGCTGGGGGGGAAAGACTCCCGGTGCACACCCTCTCATGATACGGTTCATGAAGGGTGTATTGAGGAAGAGACCCCCCTGCAGGACTTTGACCCCTGACGGGGACCTCCAGTTAGTCTTGAATGCTCTCTGTGAGCCCCCATTCGAACCTCTAAGCGACATTAAGATAGATTTGCTATCTTATAAAACTGCTCTACTCCTGGCTCTTTGCTCAGCTAAACGGGTAGGTGACCTCCACGCTTTGTCAGTGCACCCAATGTGTACGAAATTTACCCTGATGGGTCAAAGGTCACCCTACGTCCTAACCCCGCATATGTCCCAAAGGTTCTAACTTTGAATCCCAGAAGTCTGGACTTTGAACTCTCTTCATTTCCTCCTGCTCCCGTCCTCACTGAGGAACAAAGGAGGCTGAGAGCACTCTGCACTGTTAGGGCTTTAAAGCTGATATATGTAACTTTTCTAACAATATATATTTTTAACATACATGTATTTCTTCACTCTGTCACTATCTCCTGACAGACTGATGTTAGACAAGTAATCTCTGAAAAAAACTATAGTCCCCTTGCTTCTCTAAAAGCATTTAGAAAAACAAAGTGACCCGCCGTTAACCAGCCAATAAAAACAGTTTTTAACCAGCCAATAAAAACAGAGCTTCTCACTTCTCACGCTCCTAACCCACGCCCCCGCCTGTCCCAGCCCGCAGCGGCCACGCAGGTTCTCGTTCAAAGCATTGCAAAGCGATGCAAAACTGTTTTGTATGTGACACAGATGTATTAAATTCCCCTTCTTCATCCCTGATCTGGACTTTTCTTTTGTTTTTTTGCCAAAAGTCAAGTGATCGCTTCCTCCTCAGCTGAGTCCATGAATGAATTGAGGAAATGAATGAATTTGTCACAAGCGAATTAAACTCGGGTTCAACGTGGCTGCCGAGGCTCTGCAGATTTCATGGTGTTCTGGTATGCTGGACCAGCGCTCCATGTTTTTATTTTATTTTTTAGAACGTTTTATTAACATATAATCACAGAAATTCGGAGCGGCTGCGACAGGACATGAAGTGGAGGCGGAGTTAAGGAAGCTGAGCTGAATTACAACGAGAGCGAGGGGAAGCAGAGCCATATATGGCTCTGAGGGGGAGGGACCAGAAACGTGTCTCTGTTCAAAATTTTTCTAAGTTCCAGCGTGTTCCAGAAATTACATATAGCAGCTTTAAGTGCTTACATCGTAAGAACAGCTGATTGGAGGAAAACAAACCAGCTGTTTGTATGTTTTGCCAACCCGGCTGCTGGCAGGGCCCTGACAAAGAAGCGCCTCTCACATTGGGTGACTGACGCCATTAAAAGGGCGTACAGTAGCAAAGGTCAACAGGTGCCCTCTGGGGTACACGCCCACTCCACTTGAGGCTTGGCCGCCTCGTGGTCACTGTTCAAGGGCGTACCAGTTGCAGACATCTGTGCAGCTGCAAACTGGAGTTCAACAAACACGTTTGCAAAACATTACAGTTTGGATGTTACTGCATGTGACGTCACTCAGGCTGTCCTCTCTAACACACAGTAGAGAGCAGCCGAGAGATGTCTAATGTATAAAGGCAGAAGTTCTCACAAGCATGCATTTTCTGGAGCATTTCAAGAGCGTGAATGAATTACGTTCCCATAGTGTTGCACCGAGTGACCTGACTGATAAAGGGAACTGAAAGTTATGCACCATAACTCATGTTCCCTGAAGGAAGGGAATGAGGTGCAACACAGTTGGCCCTTTCAATGCCAAAGCTCGGTGAAGTGCACTTGGAGACTGTTTGGATGGGCGCTAGCGTCTTAAGTACCCAGAGGGCGGGGCCTCTGAGGTGACGCTGACGCCCACTGCCGTAAAGGCGTGAATGTATTCCTTCAGGTAATTGCGCGGGGGCGCAATTCCCATATCAATAGTGTTGCACCTCATTCCCTTCCTTCAGGGAACATAACTTTCAGCTTCCACATCTGGTGCAGAGCGTACATAAAGGTTTGCGCTTTCTTAGAAAATGTTACAAAACTGGTGACATTTGCTCTGTGTACATGTGAACAAACGTAACCTTTGTTCTGTGGACATTTACACACACACCGTGCACGTACAAGTTTTAATAAACACAGATGTTTCACTGTCGTACATGTGACAGGTATTCAAACTAAATCAAATAAATCTCTGCTGTTTGCAGGACATAGAGCATTCACTCAGTCCAACTTCACCATATTTCAGAGTCAGAGAGTCTTTATTGTCATTTGCACCGCATGTGGTACATGAGATGAAAACGAGATTATGTACACGAGGTCCCAGTTACATCCAACAACAAATGAAAGAGAAAAACAGTAATAACATCTAGAACTAACTAAGAAAAACATCAACTAGTAATACACAGCAGCACGAACATGAGTTTGTATGAGCAGATGGTCACAGATGAACACAGATGAACACAGCAACAAGAAAACAGATCAGCATCAGTATGATGTGATATTTTGCAGTGTTTATTTTTTATTTTATTTTTATTTATTCATGAGTCTAACAGCCTCAGGGTAGAAGCTGTTCCTCAGTCTAGTGGTTCTACACTTGATGCTCCTCAACCTCCGTCCTGAGGGGAGTGGGGCAAAGAGTGAGTGTGCTGGATGAGTGAGGTCTTTCATGATGCAGGTGGCTCTTTTCCTGCATCTGGAGGTATAAATGTCTGTGATTGTGGGGAGACTGACTCCAACAGACTTCTGTGCAGCCTTCACCACTCTCTGCAGAGCTTTCCTCTCTTCAACTGTGCAGCCTCCATGCCACACGTTGATGCTGGAGCACAGGATGCTCTCCACTGCACACCTGTAGAAGGAGGTGAGGACTGGGCTGCTCAGACCAGCTCGTCTCAGCCGTCTGAGGAAGTAGAGTCTCTGATGACCTTTCTTGATCAGGCTGGTGGTGTTGTTGCTCCAGCTGAGGTTATCATTCATGTGTACACCCAAGTATTTGTAGCTGGAGACCACTTCCACTGCAGACCCACCTATTTTCAGTGGGGCATGGGTGTGTTTGTTCCTTCTGAAGTCCACAATCATCTCCTTTGTCTTCTTCACATTCATGTGAAGATTGTTCTCTTTGCACCAGCTCTCCAGGTGTTCCACCTCCTGTCTGTAGCTGGACTCATCATTGTTTGTAATGCATCCCACCACCGCTGTATCATCTGCAAACTTAACAATATGACAGCCTGGAAGTGTGGCTGTACAATCATATGTGAGCAGAGTGAACAGAAGGGGGCTCAGCACACATCCCTGAGGAGNAGGCTGCAGAGCTGCTTCCTGGAAATGTGTCACAGCAACATATTTTATCCTGTTATTTGCAGTATCTCAGAGATGCATCAGTCTCCCAGGCGTATGGCAGTTTATTTACTTATAATTATGAGACTAATTACAAAGACGTATTACCACCCCCCCCACACACACACACACATGCACAAATATTTGTGAGTACCATGCACACAATTCCCTCGCACACTTCAATCAGATCAGCTGTAGCAAATGATGGAGATGGTAAGATGAAAATGGGAGGCGGTAATGACTACCTCACCACCTTACTGAGCGTGAGCGTTGGCTCTACAGCTGCCTGATGCGTCCACTTTAAGGTCAAGCTTTCAGATTTGTTGTCTCAAAAATCCTGATTCCATTTTTAACTCCACGCGTTTACACAAGAGAAGCAATTCTTGCACGTCTGCAGATTGATTTGTACAACTTCCCCATCAAAACTTTTTCTAAAAGAAGCCAGCTCACTCACCACTGCAATTACAGGGGGATATTTCACTGATGTTTGAGGGTTTCTTCTTGAAAATTACATTCTGCCACGGCCCTGTCAGCACAAGCGTCTGAACGTGTGCTGCAGCTTCGACAAAAGCGCAGAGGCACTGTAATTGTAACAAGGCAAAATCTTTGTAACATCAATCAAAATACGAGAGGCAAAGTGAAGCAACCCGACTCCACACATCGAGGTTTCACTTCTTTGTCCGCTCGTGCATATCGAGCAGATCACTGTTCATTCAGAAAGGGGAGTGTCGCAAAACCAAAGGTTGGCCATTGTCGGACAAAACCTGTCTGAGGCAGGAGTTCCTGAGCACCAAGTGATTCATTTCCCAAACCGAGTTGAATGGGAGCTGTGTGTAGAGAACCACTGAGGGTGGTCCAGACTGAGGGGAAGAAAACAAACCTTTCAAATCTGTGTTTTCTATTCTCAGATGTCACAAAACCAACGACTCGCTGCAGCTTTTCTGCTCTAAAATCACACAAACATCATTACTGTTCCCCGCCGCGGAGCGGAGGGACAAACTGGAAGAACCCTCTGTGCATCCATGCACGTTGTGAACATGATGACTTGAAAAATAAGTGAGCAACCAACTTCTATTTTAATGTGTGGCTGCATCCAGGCGTTAGAAATGTTCCTTTTGAAAAGTGGGTTGCCATGTCAAAATTCAAGATGGTTGAAAATGTGAACCGACCACTCCGGTCATTTGTGTGCTTCTGTACTTTCTAGTTTTTATAATGCTTAAAAGTAGTTTCCTTAAATGAAGATTTGTATGGTTGAGGATTATTCTATGGTGGTCAAGGCCACCACTGCCCCTGCGGCTCCTCCATCACACCTGGTAGTGGATAAAATGGTTACCTATTTAAAAAAAATGGTTTACTTGCACTCTGTGTTCAATTCCATCCATCCATCCATTGATCCATCCATTACCTTTACCCACTTCTTCCTTTTTGGGTCGTGGGGGGTCACTGTTCAATTCCAGTCCAGAAAAACACTTGTCTCAAAACTACAAACATTCACTATTTAAATCCCCTCAGGGACGGGGGACATCGGCATGCCGCTTGTTGCTAAATGTGTTCGTTTGGCTCACACTCACTTCTCTTTAATGTATTTACTCCTCTGCTTGTTAGATCATCTTCAGCTGTTCAGATTTTTTTTATTCTAATTTAAATAAAGTCTTACCTGCTGTGGAAATAAAGTTAAATTGTGTTCAGCTGATGTTTAGTACGTCTTAAAAACCTCCAGCCTGAAACATTTCACAGTGATTCACGTGAACACTTAAACGTCTACATCAGTTCCAGTTACACAGTACACACTGGTTTCAGAAATTTTGGGGTATCGGCAAATAGCGTCAGCAGCAGCTAGCTATAGCACTTCCAGTGCGTTTTGGGAAGCTTCCAGCAGAGGTATCTAACTGTATTGTGAAAGTGACAAAGTTTGCATGAAGTGATATGAACTCTTTGTCTTAGAGCCATATCAAGCTCTCTGGTCTTGATCCTGACTGGACTAGCTGTGAAAGTTGTGTTTAGTGTACACGTAGAGAACAGCAGCTAAAAGTTACAGTAATACATGTTGCACAACTTTTGTACTTTACAATGCTCACAACAGACTCATGTTCAGGCTGCTGTTTAATACACAGAATTATATTACATTATTATTGTTTAGCACATAACTTTGAGCCTTGTATACTTGTACACTGAGATTCCAACAGCTACCTATGGGGCAGATCTGGTTGGCGGGCCGCGTCCTCTGGATGGAGGATGAAACGTTTCTCACTTAAAGAAACTGGTCCAGACGTCACGATTTAACCATTTTTGTTGCTCCTCGTATACTGTTTCTTGTTTTATACTTTACATTTTTGCTATTTTTGGGTGTAACTGGGACCTAAATTTCATCCCACTTCATGTACGAATGACAATTTGAACCTTGAAACATAAAATTCATATTATGCGCTTGTCTTTGCAGTGGAAAAATACTTTGTTCAGAGTGTTTAGAAATAAAAATGAATTGTGCATCTCCTGTTTTATCTGACTAGAACAAGTACATCTCATGACTGATATCTTGTCTAACTGCTCCATGTTTAATCTAAATAGAGCAGGAAACAACAGCCCAGTTATCAAAGAGCACATTCAAACACATTCAAATACCACTTTTGAAGACATCTTTTATTTCACCTGTTTCTGTGTTGAGACAACTTAAAGCAGCAAAATCCACAACAAATGTAAGAGGGAGTAAATAGTAGAATCTGAAACGTGAGCCAGTGTTGAGTCGTTCACTCAAACGATTTGTTCAAATGAACAAATCTATTGAGTGAACAAACTGAACTGAATCACTTTATTAACTGATTCATTCCTTTCTCAGTTCAGTTGAGCTCAGAGTGAGCATGTGGGTCCGTGACTCACTTGTGGCGTGAATCTGAACGACAGTGGCGTGTGGGAGGGACTGTTGTTGACACCTGAGCAAACATGACGTGATTTGTTCACTGCAAATAAACTACATGTATCACTCAGTGAATGAATCACTCTCTGACTCTGTCCTGAGTGATTCTGTTTCCTCCTCGTGGGGACACGCTCTCATGCCATTGGCTGTGGCAGGGGTCTGCAAACTTTACAATCAAAAGAGCCATTGTACGCATTTGTTCACTAAATTAAAAGTGTTCAGAGCCGCAACAACATGCTACAACTGTGGTTCTCAACTGGTGGCCCATGGGCCATTTTAGGTTTGTTGGAAGGAGCTTTTGTGGCCACTAGGGGTGACATTATAAATATAAAACAACTAATAATTTATATTTTTACAATTTTAGACAAAGGAAAAGACCTGATTCTTTTAAAGAGAGTTTTTTTATTTATTAATAAAAGCTATGAACTATGAAGACCTAGGTAATATTTTTAATTGTGGGAAAACAAATTAAGTATAGAAATAAAGCATAAAGTTAAAGTGGGTATGCTTTACTCCTTATACTTGTTCCAGTATTTAAATATTTGCAAAATAAATGACAGGAAAATGTCTTAAACTACTGGTAATTGATTTGATTTGATTTATTCATTCATTTTATAATAATAAAATACATAACAATATACACATAAAGAAAAAAGTATAAAATGAAAGGTAGCAGATGAAGAAAAAAAATTCTTATTTTATCTGCCCCTTATCTTTCTCACAAACAATTCATAAAACAAATTTCTTTGATTTCCACAAGAAATGAACAAAGCTTTTAACCTCCAATACAACATACAATTTGTAACTTAAACTAATTTAGATATAGGATTTTAACAATTTAAACTTAATCATTCTTTTAAATATTGCAATTGATTTAGCCTCTTTAACATCATTCTCCAAATCGTTCCACAACTCCCTGAACCATGGCCGATCTTCCCCTCAAACTTGTTCTAATTTGTGGCTTTATAAATATATCTTTCCCCTTTAAATGGTAACAACTCGTTCTTTTAACAAAATACCTCTGAATATTTGAAGGCAGTGATTCATTCTGTGCTCTATACATAACCAGCAAAATATTATAATCAACTAAATCGTAAAACTTCAACAGTTTTGTTTGACAAAATAATACATTTGATGGATGATTATACTGCTTTCTTGTAAAAAGTCTAACAACTCTTTTTGGTAAAATAAAAATAGGCATTGTAATTGATTTACACGCTTTTTCCCAAACGCTAACACAATAAATTAAATGTGGAACAATGAATGTGTTATACAACAAAAATAATGCCTTATTATTCAAAAGATCTCTGACTCTGTAAAATATAGCAATGGACTTGGATATTTTCCTACAGGTCAAAAACTGTACTGAAACTGAAACTGGAACTCATCCTTAAGTTACAGGTAGTCCCCAACTTAAGAACGAGTCCCGTTCCTACGCCCGTTCGTAACATGAAAATCGCCGTAAGTCAAAAATACGTCCAAACGGCACCTCATACATGCACCTCATACGTACAGTACTGTATTTTCACCAAGCACTTAGCCTATCCTAACACATTATCTTACATAATTATCAAAAACCACATACTGTACATTTATGAAGGAAAAAAAGAGTTAATTTCTTACTGGTAGCTGGTGAATTCTTCCTCCGTCTGTTAGCATGTTAGCTCGTCCACCTCCGAGCTCCTACAGCTTCATGTGGTCAACAGCGTTTACAGCAACGTCTGTTAGCATGTTAGCTCATTGCTAGCATGTTAGCTCGTTGCTCAGCTGCCTCATAAACCTCTGTTCAAAACAATAAGGTCTCCTATATTTCCACGTGCGGTCCAGAGTTAGCATATTTAGCATATTAGCCCCTCCTGACAAGTCCTCTGCTCCGGTTTGCGCCTGAGGTCTCCTGTAAATTTCCAGCACGTCAAGCTCCCCCCTTCCTTCCTCCCTTCTTCTCCCTCCTGCGCGTGTCAAGCTCCCCCTCCCTCCTGCTCCCTCCTGTAAGTTTCGTTTCGCCTGTAAGTTTTGTTTCTCCTGTAAGTTTCGTTTCTGTACAGTATTTTTCAATGGGAGCACGTTCGTAAAGGCGTTCGTAAAGTCGAATTGCCGTAAGTCGAGACCGCCGTAAGTCATATACAGTATATATGTACAGTATTTAGTGTTCCTCAGCCGCCTGCTTGAGGGAAGGGGCTGGAACAGACTGTGAGCAGGATGAGTGCAGTCCTTCGTGATACGGAGTGCCCTCCCACTGCATGGGGAAGTGTAGAGGGTGGGAAGGCTGCTCCCCACAGTTAGTAGAGTTGTTGCCTCTCCACAAGAAGGTCGCTGATTCAAATCCGCACCCGCAACATTTCTGGGTGTAGTTTGCATGTTCTCTGTGTGCATGTGTGGGTTTTTTCAGAAGCTTCAATATATTCAAAACAGTGCAGCAAGGATCTTGTTGAGGGTTCGTAAATTTGAACATATTATACACCCATTCTCCATAACCTCCATTGGCTTCCTGTCACCTACAGAATTCAATACAAAACTGGTCTCATTACACACCAATGCTTACACGGAACTTCACCTGACTATCTAAAGGACATTCTTGCACCATATTCATCCACCCGGTCTCTTCGATCACAGAACAATAATCTCCTTCACATTCCACGAACCAAATTAAGGACCATGGGAGACCGGGCTTTCTGTGTGGCTGCCACCCGCCTATGGAACTCCCTCCCTGACTACCTGAGAGCTCCACAGTCACTGGTTGACTTTAAACAAGGCTTAAAGACCTTTCTTTTTAAGCAAGCCTATTCTGCCTCCACATGATTTTACCTTTAATCTTAGTTGATACTATCATTGATTTTACTTGATTTTATCACTTGTTTTTATTTGATCTTTGATTTTTGTTGCACTTTGTAGCACTTTGAGATTTTCATTAATGAAAAGTGCGTTATAAATTAAATTAATTATTATTATTATTATTATTTTCTCGGGGTACTCCATTTTCTTCTCACAGGCCAAAAACATGCACGTTTGGCTGATTGGTGACTCTAAATTGTCCCTAGGTGGGAGTGAGAGAGTAAATTGTTATTTGTCTCGTTTGTCTCTATGTGTCCCTGTGATGGACTGGAGACCTGCAGAGTGTCCCCCGTCTCTCGCACAGTGACTGCTGGATATGGACACCAGTGACCCCCGTGATCCAAAAAGAAATCTTTGGATAAAAGATAATGGATGGATGGATGTTTTTACTGACCTGGATATACTAGTGAGCTGCGGGAGCACGGTGCATTCGGTAATGATGTCCTGCTTTGGGGGAAAACAAAGGGAGTCAACCGATGTCAGTTGTTCTGAGCTGTTGTACTCATGATTCTGCAGCCTGCATGCATCTGGAAAATATTTTTACACATGTTACTTGTGCAACGTGCAAGTGTGTTTTTGCTTTTTACATCTAAACTAAAACTATTTTGTTGGCCGAGATGAGAGACAGAACTCTGCAACAAGTCCCGCTGGCATTGAGGCGTCTCCCCCGGGCTGAGTGAAATATTTACTTCGGTAAAATTTCATAGAAGCTGTCAAACATAAAAGCAGAGCACCGCATAGAGAGCTAATATAAAAATTAGAGGTGAAAAAAAAAACATTAGTAAGCAGAATGCATAATTTTATGATAAAATAAATATGGATTAATTATTCTCCTAAAGAACACTGAGGTTACAGAAGAATTTTGGGTGGAAAAGGGAGTTTTAATAGATTTTTTCCCCCCTTTTTTTTCTTTTCCCTTTTATAGATGGCCTCCCTTCTCAGCTCACAGCCATCCTCTCACACCGATATGATTTTTTTATAGAGAGAAAGGAAAGATAGAAAGTAAGACAACAAAACACAACAATTATCCACAAAAAGAGCACAAGGCAAACACACCCAACCTCCGTCCGCAATCCTGCAAAGCACATGACAGAACACAGCAACAAAATACACATGCATAAAGACTAATAATATTCATGACCTTGCAGTAGATTTCCATAAATAAACATACCCATACCTACAAATATATATTGTATACAGTATACATACATATAGATTCATATCACATATCCATCTACATATCTGCATATGATATCTACATATACATCCCTGCATCCATTTGTGTGTGGCTGTGAACATGCATAAGTGTAGTGGGCATGACCGTGTCCACTCTGATACACCTGTGTATTTTTTAACTGTTCCAGAGATGACCTTTACTGACCTCTCAGTAAAGCAAGACATTTACTACAAATTATTCCATTAGTTGTAATCTG
>JBBPBX010020526.1:23938-43287 GCA_038048925.1 Garcialebias charrua | reverse complement strand
CGCTGCACTCAGCGGATGCTCACGGCCGACAACCCAAACAAGTGAGATCCCAAAGCAGATGTGTCAGAGCGGTCCATGTCTGAATAAATAAGAATGCAGGCGGAAACAGGGTTTAATGTTGACGGCCATGAAAGGACAAACACCCTTTAAGCTCAGATCTTCTGCCCCTTTTGTTCAGCCGCTTGTCACTGCGGTAAAGTTAGTTTTACGTTGGATGTTGGACATTTGAGCTCCATGGCTTCAGCGGTGTGCTCCTCTCATTCGATCCGATGCAGGCAGTCTGATTTCGGTCAGGCGAACTCGAATGAGACGCCACGGAGCTCGAATGTCCAATATCCAACGTAAAACTAACTTTACCATGGTCCATGTGTCTGTCGACTGTTAATATACTAAAAGCAGTCAAAACTTAATTAAAGATGTCAGGGTTTTTTGGGGGGTTCGGACCTGTAGTTACTGTTAATTTGTCAGGTTGGGTGGGGTTCGGAAATGGCAACATGGTTTGCCATAAAATCTAGTAGGATCAGATTTTTTGGGCCCGAATGCAACTCCACATTTGTCCTTTACCTCTCACGTAATTTTCAAAAAAAAATTGTAAATCTGTGTTAGTGAGCACTTCTCATTTGCTGAGATAATACATCAACCTCACATGTGTGGCACCTCAAGATGCTAATTAGATGGTTATTGTACAGGTGTGCCTTAGGCTGACAACAATAAAAGGTCACAATAAAACATGCAGTTTTATCACAATATCACAGCTGTCACAGGTTCTGAGGGAGTGTGCAATTTGCATGCTTGTGCTGGTCTATTGCATACATAGAAAAAGTCTTAGATTTTTGAGTTCAGCTCATCAAAAATGGAAGAAAAAATAAAAAGGGTTGTGTTTATATTCATGCTCACCATACAACACACGCTGTAAACCAGAGATCCCAAGCTATAATTGCATGTCACTTAATTTCCCAGGTTTAGTCAAAACGGTTACAATCCTTTAAAATTATTTTAAAACTCTGGTGTGAAAGTTGCTGAACCGCATGTATTTATTTAAGGAATGCTAGGTTTTAATTAAAAAAGGTAAAACAAATTAATAAGTTTATGTTTTTAATGCTTTGCTTTTTTAAGTATGGTAACTGACAGCCATGTTTACAGAGCAAGAGGCGGCTGCTGCATTGTAGAAAGGTTGCATCTTATCTGAAACTGAAGAAAATAACAAATCAAGATTTTACTCTTGGGTGAAAATGTTTTATGTAATTACTTAATCAGCCTTTTTTCACCCTGTTCATAACCTTCCATGATAAAAGGAAAGAAAATAAATATACGACTAAGTTACTCAGTGGACTGGATGTGGCCATCTGCAATTGCAAACAGAACTTGAAAAAAAAAGAGTAAATATTTGTCTCTTGTCCAGTATGCACATCTGGAAACCTGTCTTTATTGTATTCATCTTGTCAAATGCATGCTGGGATAATGCACTGCATCACGTGGTGCCAAACAGTATTTGTGGGAATAGAAATGGAATAAACAGATGCATGGAGAGTCCAGATGTGTTGTATGTTAACTATATCAGCAGTGCAAGCATTACTGGAAAGCATTTTTCAGTAAAACAATGATTTGAACAAGTTATAAAAAGATATCAGTTGTGAAGAAAAGTTGTTTATTTTTTCACATTCAGAGACAGTATTAAATGGTATTTATTGAAGACCTATTTATAATGAACACTTTGTTGCTTTAGTAGTAAAACAAACCATTCATCACACCACAGAAGAGCCAGAACTAACACTAACACCCAACAGCAGCTGTCACAGCTGGAGCCTAAACGTCCAAATCCAGCTGAGGAATTCAGCTCAATGGATTTGGGTTTGAATCTGTCTTCTCTCTCTCGCTCCTGAACTGCCCTTCTCAGTAAAGTGTAACTAAAAAGACTTAAAAACTGTAATGTGAGAGGTTACTGTTTCAGGTTTCCAGCTCTGCTGAGAAAGGAACTTAGAAGAGTTCACACTGGCCTGCCATAGATCACCAGCCCTGCATGAGGTCTGGTTTATGATTCACCCAGGAAGTGGGAACAACAGCAGGTCTCCCCTCTGGGCCAGTTTACACGGCGCGTATTTTGAGTGTAACCGCTACTTTTTCTTTGCGACTTTGCTTATCGCCTACACGACACCGCTGGCCCCCCTCGATGACACCGATAGTTTTCTGAGCCTGCTCCCAAAGTGGAACTTTTTCGCTGCACCCCCGCTGATAATGTAAACATCTCCTGCTGATCTTTTGTGTCAACCACATGCGCGCAGCCCGCATGCGCGGGGCAGGCTGACATTTCACGTGTCACGTTGCAAAATATAACAGTTTAACAATAATAAACAGTATTTATGTTGGCGTGGGAGATGTTTAAATTTATCTGAACTACAGTATCTATCTGGACTCGTTACATTTTTTAAACAGTGCGTAACGTGCTGTGAAAATGAAGACACCAGGTTTATTTTTTATTTATTTATTCAGCAGCACAAATTTTACAACACAAACACTGAGAATTAAACTGAACACACTATTAAAAACACGTGAACCGAACTGTAACTACTGGACTCTTGCTGTGTGTTCATCTGGACCCATCAGAACCGCCGAACCGTCTGCCTGTTTGTTGGAACGAGTCGACAGCTTCTGCACCTGGCAGAAATAAATAAATAAATAAATAAAAACTCCGTTGTTGTGTGATCAAAGTAAACACAAGCAAACATATAAGAACGTTGATTTACCTGCTGTAAGTCAGCTGTTCATCACGGAGTAAAGTCAGACTTCATCCTCATCGACTCGGTTCTGGTCCACAGTCAGCAACTGGTGCAGCTTGTTAGATGAAAAGAGTCCCGCTTGGTGTCAAATAGTGTCGACTCTTATCCAAAATCCAGCTTTAACTTGTTGTTGTTAGCTCAACTTTTAGCACAAAAGAAACTAGCAGACTGCCAGCAGAGTGACGCAACACACATGCGCAGTGGGTGAAGGTTCAGCAGGACGCATGCGCAGTGGGTGAAGGTTCAGCAGGACGCATGCGCAGTGGGTGAAGGTTCAGCAGGACGCATGCGCAGTGGGTGTAAGCGGGGGGGCATGAGGGAGGGGGGAGATTCGAGCAGATCCATGTCAGATCCGTGTCAACGCAAAACTTTTAAACTAATTAACATGCCCAAAAGTTACGTTTCCCCCACACAGTATCCGTGTAAACAGGGCCTAAGGGTGGAGGCAGATCGTGATATTAAGTCAGAGTCAGAGAGTCTTTATTGTCATTTGCACCGCATGTGGTACATGTGATGAAAACGAGATTATGTACACAGGGGTCCCAGTTACATCCAACAACAAATGCAAGAGAAAAACAGTAATAACATCTAGGATTAACTAAGAGAAACATCAACTAGTAATACACTAAGCCCTAATGTAATAGAAAAACATCATTATAAACAGCAGCACGAACATGAGTCATTATGAGCAGATGGTCACAGATGAACACAGCAACAAGAAACAGATCAGCATCAACATGATGTGATATTTTGCAGTGATTATTCTTATTATTTATTTATTCATGAGTCTGACAGCCTCAGGGTAGAAGCTGTTCCTCAGTCTAGTGGTTCTACATTTGATGCTCCTCAACCTCCGTCCTGAGGGGAGTGGGGCAAAGAGTGAGTTAACAAGTTGTAAGTGGCTGTTGTGTTTAAAATGAGTGTTTATGTAATTATTTTCAGTTTACATATTCAATATAAGTTTTATTTGTTCAACGCAGTCATATTTGTTCATAACTTTATTTATAATAAGCCTGAGTTACCGGATCCAAACAAACAGTTACTGGAACACACCCTGTCAAAATAAGAGTTTCCAGATCCTGTTCCAGCAACAAATTAAGCAGAGTTAAACCAAACCAAGATGGCCGCCACAGCTAATACAGTTTAGGCCACAGGAAAATAAGTGTCCCTCAGTGAAATGTTTAGATATTTAACTAACAATTGGTGTGGTAGTAGCTGACAGTAATCCAGAATAAATGTTCAAGTATGAACAGATCAGGTGTGACATCACTTCATCACATGAGCTCATATTTTGGTGAATTCCTTGAAGTTTTCTTGCTCTTTACTTCTGATAGAAACAGATTAGACGTCAGTGTCTTTGGACTGTGTCCAACTTTGGACCAAGTCTCAGGATTTCGTCTCTTTACTTTCCTTCACATTGAACCATTTGTACTTTTCAGCTGGACACACAGAAACAAGAATGAGAGCGTGTGCAGCTGGAAATCCCTCTCCAGCTGCTCCAGCTGTGAATGGACAAACAATAGTTTGTGTGTGTTCATGTTGGAGACGTGTTGCTGGAAGGACGGCCCTGTGCTCCATTTTCAGCTGTTTGCTTCATGTTGGATGAAGAGCAACATGTCTCTCCTTCAAGCTGCTTCAATACATTTAGTCAAACTTCCATCCTGGACTCCTGACTCATTATTTCTGAGGAATTTTATAACAACATCATGAGACGTCACGCTCAGAGTATGTTTTGTAAATAACTCTCAGCTACTACCACCTCAGATTTAGACTCAACATCTGTAACACTGACTGAGTTAGAGACATTTATGTGTCGTCTATTGTTATGTAGCTGTGGCGGCCATCTTGAATTGGACTGACTCCAAAGTCAAATCAGTTCTAAATGTTCCCACAATGATTACTTTCTGGAAGTTTCCTTAAACTCTGTCCAGTGGTTTTTGAGATATTTTGCTAACAGACAAACAAGATTGACTGCAACAATTATTGCTAAAGTTTTAAGCAAAGATTTTGTGCATTGAGTGGCACTTGGAGTATATTTTATGAAATAATCTTGGCTCTATCTCTGTCAAATGTTAGCAAAATATCTGTGAAACTGACTGAATTATAGACATTTCTGTGTTTCTAACATGAGTTTTCTGTTCAACCATCAAGAACTGGATCGGCTCCAAAACTTAAATCAGTTGTAGACGTACATCCACTGATTATCTCTGGAAAGTTTCATTAAAATATCTTCACTGGTTCATGAGATATTTTGCTAACAGACAGAGTTGAGTTTAAGAATTAAATGTCAGAATTTTAAACCAAGGTCTCAGACAATCTATTAGTGCTCAGACTGTGTGTTGGGGATTCCTCTCAGCTACTACCACCCCAAACGTCACATCAATCTCTGTAAAACTGAATTATAGACATGTTTTATGTTTTTAAGTTCAGTTAACTGTGGCAGCCATTGTAACTTCAGCTGACTCCAAAAACTAATCAGTTGTAGACGTACATCCAATGATGACTTTCTGCAAGTTTCACTACAACTCATCCAGTGGTTCATGAGATATTTTGCTAACAGACAGACATTGTGACAACAAGTGTAAAGTTTCCAGTGAGTCTCTGCAGCTTCTTCTCTCCTGACTTCTCTGATCAATAATGTTGAAGTGATGGATCCTGCAGAGTGATCACATGACAGCAGCAAGAATGTGACTGAAGAGACAGGAAGTAAAGCAGGAAGACTGAAGCAGCATGAAAATGAAGACGTGGACGGAGAAATGAGCTCCATGAAGCGTTTGGACTCTCCATTTGGACAGAGCAGCTGCAGCTGAAGCTCTGATTCACAACAACACAACAGCTCTGCTGCTGTGAGGCTCCAGCACTAACCACTGAGCCACCGTGCTGTTTGTGGTTTGTTCCACATGTTTTCTTCATGAACAGTTTCATGTGTGCAGACTGAACTGAAATGACCATTTGTGTTCTCCACATGTTTCAATATCATTTGCAGCCATGTTTGATTTTGTCATGTCATAATAAACTGGGTGGTGGTGATTAGAGCAGGTGCACCTCCAGTCTTGCTATGTGGACTTTACATGTTCTCCCTGTGCACACAAGACTTTTCTTCTTCACAACAAAAACATGCATGTTAGGCTCATTGTAACTAAACTGTCCCGAGGTGTGAGTGAGAGACTGAATGGTTGTCTCTGTGTCTCTGTGATGGACTGGAGACATGTCCAGGTGTCCCCCACCTCTCACACAGTGACTGCTGGAGACTGACACCAGCTCCTCCTGTGGACTCATTTCAATTTACTCAACTTGGGGGATGGCCGTGGCGTAGTGGTAATGGCAGTCGTCCCCCGATCGGAAGGTTGGCAGTTCGAATCCCAGTACCCCACACCATGTGTCGTTGTGTCCTTGGGCAAGGCACTTAACCCCGAGTTGCTCCCAGTAGGACTGGAAAGCACCTTGCATGGTAGTCTGCCGCTACCGGTGTATGAATGTGTGTAACATGTGTGTAGCACTTTGAGATTTTCACTAATGAAAAGTGCGTTATAAATTGAATTCATTATTATTATTATTATTATCAACTTTAAAACTTTTATGTTGAAGAATCCAAATATTTCTGTTAGAAGAAAAAAATTGTCTGACTTTATTGACAAAATATCTTCAGACATATTTTTAGAAAATCATTGTTTATTTTTTTAATTTATTTGATTTAAATAAACTACTTTGCTTCCTACAATTCTTTTTTTAAATTAAAACATTCTTTAAATGTAGCGAATTCATAAATATTTGTTTTCTTCTGAAGTTGTGGTTGAGGTTGATTGTGTGCATTTGTCTCCCTCTGCTGGTGAATTGATGCATGACGTCACCTGACAAATTTATGTTGGATCATTTTTCAAAATAAGACTTCATAAGACAATCATAACTAAATGTTATTAAGAGACAATAAATAATAAAAAAGAGCCCCGTGTTAAATGTCCAAAGTGTTCTGACTCACAGGTTGTAGTCGAGTCTGTAGGAACATTGTCTGTCAGTAAAATATCATAATAAAAACCTTTTCACTCATTCAGTTCTTTGATTAGAGCTCTATTGGTGAACCTAAATGCAACCTACTCATCTCTGTTTGGACAGACATGTCCCAGAGGACAATGTCCCTCTCTGTTTGGACAGGTATGTCCCAGAGGACAATGTCCCTCTCTGTTTGGACAGACATGTCCCAGAGGACAATGTCCCTCTCTGTTTGGACAGGTATGTCCCAGAGGACAATGTCCCTCTCTGTTTGGACAGGCATGTCCCAGAGGACGGTGACATCATTATTTTCTATTACAGTTTGGGGCTTGTACCATTAGTCTTTTATTTTGATGTTGACTTCCTGTCAGTCTGTATCAGTGATAGTCAAAATGTCCATATGGGTCGGGCTCTAGTGTCCATGTTCTTCTGCTTGTCTCTTTTGTCTTTTAATAACATTAGAGCTGCAACTAGTGACTGAAGTCAAAACAAATGTAAACAAAATGTAACGTTCTGCTGAGATTTGAAACATAATTTTTATAACTAAAACTCAGACAGTAATGAATATTTGCACATTCTTTATTGACACATTATTGTTGTTTTCAGCACAACTAAAAAGACAAGATTTGTAAACTTTAAAATGTGAACATTAAGTGAAGCCGTGTGACAAAACAATGTAACTCATCAAATATTGAAAACTATATTGTCATACAATCAACTTCCAGACTCAGGTTACTGATTGAATCATGACTCTTAACCTTCTGTGTCGTCTTTGTATCATTAGGTCCGAGATGGTTTAGAAGCAGGGCAGCCGGCTCAGGACCGGAAGGTCCCGGGTTCGATCCCCGGTCACTGCATACCTTGTTGTGTCCCTGGGCAAGACACTTAACCCCGAGTTGCTCCCGGTAGGACTGGCTGGCACCTTGCATGGCAGCCTACCCTTACCGGTGTATGAATGGGTGGATGGCTGGTACTGTGAAGCGCTTTGGGGCCCCTCCTAGGGGGCTGGAAAGCGTTATTTAAGTAAGCTCCATTTACCATTAGAAAGGACAGTTATAGACATAATGTTTTAAAGTAGAAATATGAATGTTCATTTTATTGATTTGTATATTTTTATGAATATACCATAACAGTGTCTGACACCTGAGAAGATAAACTCAAATAAAAATAAAAAAACACTGTTGAAATGCAAAGAGTGAACTTTATTATTCTAGAATATGTTTAAAGAAAGTGTCTTTCAGAAGATTTCACTGAGAAACTTTCTATTAAAAATCAATTTGGGGGAGGGGTGGAGCAGTGGTTAGAGACGGTGGGCCTGTGATCGGAAGATCGCTGGTTCAAGCCCCGGTACAGACAACATCAAAAAATGTGGGTGGAAAAAGGTGAAACACCCACAACTGCCTCCACCCTCATTCGCCCCACTGGGCCCCTGAGCAAGGCCCTTAACCCCCACCATCTGCTCCCTAACAGGTCTCTCTTGAAAATGAGTTCTCATGGCTCAATGAGACCACCTGGATAAATAAAGGGTGAATGAAAAAAAATGTGATTGAACCCTGAGTTGTGATTTGAAGAGTTGAACCCTGAGTTGAACCCTGAGTTGTGATTTGAAGAGTTGAACCCTGAGTTGTGATTTGACGTTTTCTGTTACAAATAAAGTCCAGTTGATCTTGTATTGAACGCCTTTTTGATGTGATTTGAAGAGTTTAAATCACACTTCCTTGATTAAATACTAATCCTTCTTAAACTACATCAGATGGGTCTAAATTCAGTGAAATGTTGACAAGTTGCCATGGGAACACAGAAACTAAAGGATGTAGAGCATCTCAGAGCTCTTATTTTGAAGAGCAGCAGCTAACGGAAGTGATGTTCACCCAGCACCGGAAGTTGCTCAGTTCTGACAGTGTTTGTTGTTCTGCTCCGTAGCTACGAGCTAAAGGCCTTTTCTCTTGACTGCTGCTCAAATGAGTTGAAGTGAACGTTAAATTGAGCTGTAACATCTGTAAATGTTGCTGACCGGAAGTTAACAGATGTGGAGACAGCGGCTCAAACAGCTGGAAGCAGAGGAAGAAGAAAAGTCTGAGGATTTTGGAAGTAGAGCTGCAGCTCAGGAACAAACGGAGCAAGACACATGTTAGATGCTGTTTTCAGTCCCAACCATCAACTGCATCTTTTAGGTTTGTGTCTTTATTCTTTCTCTCGAGTGACTTTGTTACAAGTTAGTAGCAGTTTTCTGGAAGATAAAGGAGTTACTTCTTACTCTCTGTGCTGATCCGAAACAAACAAAGAGTGAACGACTCAAGTGAACCGAGTTACTTTAGTGACTCATTAGACTGACCAGATCCATAAAGTGAACCGAGTTACTTTAGTGACTCATTAGACTGACCAGATCCATAAAGTGAACCGGGTTACTTTAGTGACTCATTAGACTGACTCAGATCCATAAAGTGAACCGGTTACTTTAGTGACTCATTAGACTGACTCAGATCCATAAAGTGAACCGGGTTACTTTAGTGACTCATTAGACTGACTCAGATCCATAAAGTGAACCGGGTTACTTTAGTGACTCATTAGACTGACCCAGATCCATAAAGTGAACCGGGTTACTTTAGTGACTCATTAGACTGACCCAGATCCATAAAGTGAACCGGGTTACTTTAGTGACTCATTAGACTGACCCAGATCCATAAAGTGAACCGGGTTACTTTAGTGACTCATTAGACTGACCCAGATCCATAAAGTGAACCGGGTTACTTTAGTGACTCATTAGACTGACCAGATCCATAAAGTGAACCGGGTTACTTTAGTGACTCATTAGACTGACCCAGATCCATAAAGTGAACCGGGTTACTTTAGTGACTCATTAGACTGACCCAGATCCATAAAGTGAACCGGGTTACTTTAGTGACTCATTAGACTGATCCAGATCCATAAAGTGAACCGGGTTACTTTAGTGACTCATTAGACTGATCCAGATCCATAAAGTGAACCGGGTTACTTTAGTGACTCATTAGACTGACCAGATCCATAAAGTGAACCGGGTTACTTTAGTGACTCATTAGACTGACCAGATCCATAAAGTGAACCGGGTTACTTTAGTGACTCATTAGACTGACCCAGATCCATAAAGTGAACCGGGTTACTTTAGTGACTCATTAGACTGACCCAGATCCATAAAGTGAACCGGGTTACTTTAGTGACTCATTAGACTGACCCAGATCCATAAAGTGAACCGGGTTACTTTAGTGACTCATTAGACTGACCCAGATCCATAAAGTGAACCGGGTTACTTTAGTGACTCATTAGACTGACCCAGATCCATAAAGTGAACCGGGTTACTTTAGTGACTCATTAGACTGACCGGGTTACTTTAGTGACTCATTAGACTGACCCAGATCCATAAAGTGAACCGGGTTACTTTAGTGACTCATTAGACTGACCCAGATCCATAAAGTGAACCGGGTTACTTTAGTGACTCATTAGACTGACCCAGATCCATAAAGTGAACCAGGTTACTTTAGTGACTCATTAGACTGACCCAGATCCATAAAGTGAACCAGGTTACTTTAGTGACTCATTAGACTGACCCAGATCCATAAAGTGAACCGGGTTACTTTAGTGATTCATTAGACTGACCCAGATCCATAAAGTGAACCAGGTTACTTTAGTGACTCATTAGACTGACCCAGATCCATAAAGTGAACCAGGTTACTTTAGTGACTCATTAGACTGACCCAGATCCATAAAGTGAACCAGGTTACTTTAGTGACTCATTAGACTGACCCAGATCCATAAAGTGAACCGGGTTACTTTAGTGACTCATTAGACTGACCCAGATCCATAAAGTGAACCGGGTTACTTTAGTGACTCATTAGACTGACCCAGATCCATAAAGTGAACCGGGTTACTTTAGTGACTCATTAGACTGACCCAGATCCATAAAGTGAACCGGGTTACTTTAGTGACTCATTAGACTGACCCAGATCCATAAAGTGAACCGGGTTACTTTAGTGACTCATTAGACTGACCCAGATACATAAAGTGAACCGGGTTACTACTGCGGTAAAGTGAGCCTCCACTCGGCTCCGTGAGCCCTCACTGGCGTATTTGTGCGCGTTTACAAGACCTACTACGGTAACGCCCCTGTGAAGCGCTGCTTGTGGCTTTTCAAAATAAAAGCTGAAAATAGCCGTTGTCAATAGATGAAAAATACATGAATAAAGGCTGTTTATAGTAGAAAATAATTAAATTAAATCTGAAGCTGTTATATTTCCCCCAAAATAAATAAATATAGTAGAAAATAATTAAATTAAATCTGAACTGTTATATTTCCCCCCAAAATAAATAAATAAAAGCTGTATTCAAATAAACGTGTATTCATTATGTGAGGATGTCAATTCCCCCACCCCCATAAAAATAAAACTGCTTGATACTTTGCTCCCCCCGTGTGCACCCCCTCCCCCCGTGTTGCTCATTAAGTTGAATGAATGCCTTCCAAAGTTGCACAGTTCAGTTTGTATTTTATTTACTGAGTTTAAACCACTTTACTTCCAAAACAAACCACCTCTGAAAAATTTTCTAATTTGGCATACTGTGAGAAAACAATTACACATGCAGAATTTCACT
The DNA here is from genome assembly GCA_038048925.1 of Garcialebias charrua. Taxonomy (NCBI): domain Eukaryota; kingdom Metazoa; phylum Chordata; class Actinopteri; order Cyprinodontiformes; family Rivulidae; genus Garcialebias; species Garcialebias charrua. Next base: position 31,897 of record JBBPBX010020526.1, on the reverse strand, counting down.
TTCAAAGTTGAACATAGTTCATGGCATTAAAGGAGCTGTATGTAACTTTTCTAACAATATATTTTTAACATATTTCTTCACTCTGTTACTACCTCCTCTCACTTCAGGTTGACTCTAGAGGACCCCAAGATGTTGCTCACCAACTTTCAGCAAAATCAAATGTGGACTTTCAAAATAAAGCACCTCCAAAGTTGGACAGAGTTCATAGGAATAAACGAGAGTTGCTGACTTTATTGCTACATAAGGGTTAGATTTCACGCACCACTCTCACTTCAGGTTGACTTTAGAGGACCCCAGGATGTTGCTCACCAACTTTCAGCAAAATCAAATGTGGACTTTCAAAATAAAGCACCTCCAAAGTTGGACAGAGTTCATAGGAATAAACGAGAGTTGCTGACTTTATTGCTACATAAGGGTTAGATTTCACGCACCACTCTCACTTCAGGTTGACTCTAGAGGACCCCAGGATGTTGCTCACCAACTTCCAGCAAAATCAAATGTGGACTTTCAAAATAAAGCACCTCCAAAGTTGGACATAGGAATAAACGAGAGTTGCTGACTTTATTGCTACATAAGGGTTAGATTTCACGCACCACTCTCACTTCAGGTTGACTCTAGAGGACCCCAGGATGTTGCTCACCAACTTTCAGTAACATCAAATGTGGACTTTCAAAATAAAGCACCTCCAAAGTTGGACAGAGTTCATAGGAATAAACGAGAGTTGCTGACTTTATTGCTACATAAGGGTTAGATTTCACGTACCACTCTCACTTCAGGTTGACTCTAGAGGACCCCAGGATGTTGCTCACCAACTTTCAGCAACATCAAATGTAGACTTTCAAAATAAAGCACCTCCAAAGTTGGACAGAGTTCATAGGAATAAACGAGAGTTGCTGACTTTATTGCTAGATAAGGGTTAGATTTCACGCACCACTCTCACTTCAGGTTGACTCTAGAGGACCCCAGGATGTTGCTCACCAACTTTCAGCAACATCAAATGTGGACTTTCAAAATAAAGCACCTCCAAAGTTGGACAGAGTTCATAGGAATAAACGAGAGTTGCTGACTTTATTGCTACATAAGGGTTAGATTTCACGCACCACTCTCACTTCAGGTTGACTCTAGAGGACCCCAGGATGTTGCTCACCAACTTTCAGCAACATCAAATGTGGACTTTCAAAATAAAGCACCTCCAAAGTTGGACAGAGTTCATAGGAATAAACGAGAGTTGCTGACTTTATTGCTACATAAGGGTTAGATTTCACGCACCACTCTCACTTCAGGTTGACTCTAGAGGACCCCAGGATGTTGCTCACCAACTTTCAGCAACATCAAATGTGGACTTTCAAAATAAAGCACCTCCAAAGTTGGACAGAGTTCATAGGAATAAACGAGAGTTGCTGACTTTATTGCTACATAAGGGTTAGATTTCACGTACCACTCTCACTTCAGGTTGACTCTAGAGGACCCCAGGATGTTGCTCACCAACTTTCAGCAACATCAAATGTAGACTTTCAAAATAAAGCACCTCCAAAGTTGGACAGAGTTCATAGGAATAAACGAGAGTTGCTGACTTTATTGCTAGATAAGGGTTAGATTTCACGCACCACTCTCACTTCAGGTTGACTCTAGAGGACCCCAGGATGTTGCTCACCAACTTTCAGCAACATCAAATGTGGACTTTCAAAATAAAGCACCTCCAAAGTTGGACAGAGTTCATAGGAATAAACGAGAGTTGCTGACTTTATTGCTACATAAGGGTTAGATTTCACGTACCACTCTCACTTCAGGTTGACTCTAGAGGACCCCAGGATGTTGCTCACCAACTTTCAGCAACATCAAATGTAGACTTTCAAAATAAAGCACCTCCAAAGTTGGACAGAGTTCATAGGAATAAACGAGAGTTGCTGACTTTATTGCTAGATAAGGGTTAGATTTCACGCACCACTCTCACTTCAGGTTGACTCTAGAGGACCCCAGGATGTTGCTCACCAACTTTCAGCAACATCAAATGTGGACTTTCAAAATAAAGCACCTCCAAAGTTGGACAGAGTTCATAGGAATAAACGAGAGTTGCTGACTTTATTGCTACATAAGGGTTAGATTTCACGCACCACTCTCACTTCAGGTTGACTCTAGAGGACCCCAGGATGTTGCTCACCAACTTTCAGCAACATCAAATGTGGACTTTCAAAATAAAGCACCTCCAAAGTTGGACAGAGTTCATAGGAATAAACGAGAGTTGCTGACTTTATTGCTAGATAAGGGTTAGATTTCACGCACCACTCTCACTTCAGGTTGACTCTAGAGGACCCCAGGATGTTGCTCACCAACTTTCAGCAACATCAAATGTGGACTTTCAAAATAAAGCACCTCCAAAGTTGGACAGAGTTCATAGGAATAAACGAGAGTTGCTGACTTTTTTGCTAGATAAGGGTTAGATTTCACGCACCACTCTCACTTCAGGTTGACTCTAGAGGACCCCAGGATGTTGCTCACCAACTTTCAGCAACATCAAATGTGGACTTTCAAAATAAAGCACCTCCAAAGTTGGACAGAGTTCATAGGAATAAACGAGAGTTGCTGACTTTATTGCTACATAAGGGTTAGATTTCACGCACCACTCTCTCTTCAGGTTGACTCTAGAGGACTTAAAGATGTTGCTCACCAACTTTCAGCAACATCAAATGTGGACTTTCAAAATAAAGCACCTCCAAAGTTGGACAGAGTTCATAAGAATAAACGAGAGTTGCTGACTTTATTGCTACATAAGGGTTAGATTTCACGCACCACTCTCACTTCAGGTTGACTCTAGAGGACCACAGGATGTTGCTCACCAACTTTCAGCAACATCAAATGTAGACTTTCAAAATAAAGCACCTCCAAATTTGGACAGAGTTCATAGGAATAAACGAGAGTTGCTGACTTTATTGCTACATAAGGGTTAGATTTCACGCACCACTCTCACTTCAGGTTGACTCTAGAGGACCCCAGGATGTTGCTCACCAACTTTCAGCAACATCAAATGTGGACTTTCAAAATAAAGCACCTCCAAAGTTGGACAGAGTTCATAGGAATAAACAAGAGTTGCTGACTTTTTTGCTAGATAAGGGTTAGATTTCACGCACCACTCTCACTTCAGGTTGACTCTAGAGGACCCCAGGATGTTGCTCACCAACTTTCAGCAACATCAAATGTGGACTTTCAAAATAAAGCACCTCCAAAGTTGGACAGAGTTCATAGGAATAAACGAGAGTTGCTGACTTTATTGCTACATAAGGGTTAGATTTCACGTACCACTCTCACTTCAGGTTGACTCTAGAGGACCCCAGGATGTTGCTCACCAACTTTCAGCAACATCAAATGTAGACTTTCAAAATAAAGCACCTCCAAAGTTGGACAGAGTTCATAGGAATAAACGAGAGTTGCTGACTTTATTGCTAGATAAGGGTTAGATTTCACGCACCACTCTCACTTCAGGTTGACTCTAGAGGACCCCAGGATGTTGCTCACCAACTTTCAGCAACATCAAATGTGGACTTTCAAAATAAAGCACCTCCAAAGTTGGACAGAGTTCATAGGAATAAACGAGAGTTGCTGACTTTATTGCTACATAAGGGTTAGATTTCACGCACCACTCTCTCTTCAGGTTGACTCTAGAGGACTTAAAGATGTTGCTCACCAACTTTCAGCAACATCAAATGTGGACTTTCAAAATAAAGCACCTCCAAAGTTGGACAGAGTTCATAGGAATAAACGAGAGTTGCTGACTTTATTGCTACATAAGGGTTAGATTTCACGCACCACTCTCACTTCAGGTTGACTCTAGAGGACCCCAGGATGTTGCTCACCAACTTTCAGCAACATCAAATGTAGACTTTCAAAATAAAGCACCTCCAAAGTTGGACAGAGTTCATAGGAATAAACGAGAGTTGCTGACTTTATTGCTACATAAGGGTTAGATTTCACGCACCACTCTCACTTCAGGTTGACTCTAGAGGACCCCAGGATGTTGCTCACCAACTTTCAGCAACATCAAATGTGGACTTTCAAAATAAAGCACCTCCAAAGTTGGACAGAGTTCATAGGAATAAACAAGAGTTGCTGACTTTTTTGCTAGATAAGGGTTAGATTTCACGCACCACTCTCACTTCAGGTTGACTCTAGAGGACCCCAGGATGTTGCTCACCAACTTTCAGCAACATCAAATGTAGACTTTCAAAATAAAGCACCTCCAAAGTTGGACAGAGTTCATAGGAATAAACGAGAGTTGCTGACTTTATTGCTACATAAGGGTTAGATTTCACGCACCACTCTCTCTTCAGGTTGACTCTAGAGGACTTAAAGATGTTGCTCACCAACTTTCAGCAACATCAAATGTGGACTTTCAAAATAAAGCACCTCCAAAGTTGGACAGAGTTCATAGGAATAAACGAGAGTTGCTGACTTTATTGCTACATAAGGGTTAGATTTCACGCACCACTCTCACTTCAGGTTGACTCTAGAGGACCCCAGGATGTTGCTCACCAACTTTCAGCAACATCAAATGTAGACTTTCAAAATAAAGCACCTCCAAAGTTGGACAGAGTTCATAGGAATAAACGAGAGTTGCTGACTTTATTGCTACATAAGGGTTAGATTTCACGCACCACTCTCACTTCAGGTTGACTCTAGAGGACCCCAGGATGTTGCTCACCAACTTTCAGCAACATCAAATGTGGACTTTCAAAATAAAGCACCTCCAAAGTTGGACAGAGTTCATAGGAATAAACAAGAGTTGCTGACTTTTTTGCTAGATAAGGGTTAGATTTCACGCACCACTCTCACTTCAGGTTGACTCTAGAGGACCCCAGGATGTTGCTCACCAACTTTCAGCAACATCAAATGTAGACTTTCAAAATAAAGCACCTCCAAAGTTGGACAGAGTTCATAGGAATAAACGAGAGTTGCTGACTTTATTGCTAGATAAGGGTTAGATTTCACGCACCACTCTCACTTCAGGTTGACTCTAGAGGACCCCAGGATGTTGCTCACCAACTTTCAGCAACATCAAATGTGGACTTTCAAAATAAAGCACCTCCAAAGTTGGACAGAGTTCATAGGAATAAACGAGAGTTGCTGACTTTATTGCTACATGTGACGATCGGAAGTGACGATACGGAGGAAATGACGTTAGAATTTGGAGCGAAAACACGAGAATCTACGCGAGAATGAAAGCCGAGCTGTAGCAGCGAAAAAGTACGCTCCGTATACGGGCGTATACGCGCGTATACGGAGTCTGCTTCAGTGTATCTCGGCCTTAACAGCTTTTATTTATTTATTTGGGGGAAAAATATAACAGCTTCAGATTTAATTTAATTAATTTTCAACTATTAACAACTTTTATTCATGTATTTTTCATCTAACAACTTTTATTCATGTATTTTTCATCTATTGACAGCTTTTATGTATTTATTTTGGGGAAAAAATATAACGGCTTCAGATTTAATTTAATTATTTTTCAACTATAAACAGCTTGTATTCATGTATTTTTCATCTATTGACAACATTTATTAGATTTGATTTAATTATTTTTCAACTACTGTATAAACAACTTTTATTCATGTATTTTTCATCTATTGACAACGTTTATTTTCAGCTTTTATTTTGAAAAGCCACAAGCAGCGCTTCACCGGGGCGTTACCGTAGTAGGTCTTGTAAACGCGCACAAATACGCCAGTGAGGGCTCACGGAGCCCAGTGCAGGCTCACTTTACCGCAGTGTTAGACTCTGTAGCTCTTAACATGTGTAGCTGTTAGCATTTGTAGCTGTTAGCATCTGTAGCTGTTAACATGTTTAGCTGTTAACATGTGTAGCTGTTAACATGTGTAGCTGTTAGCGTCTGTAGCTGTTAGCATCTGTAGCTGTTAGCATCTGTAGCTGTTAACATCTGTAGCTGTTAGCATATGTAGCTGTTAGCATCTGTAGCTGTTAACATGTGTAGCTGTTAACATGTGTAGCTGTTAACATATGTAGCTGTTAGTGTCTGTAGCTGTTAGCGTCTGTAGCTGTTAACATCTGTAGCTGTTAGCATCTGTAGCTGTTAACATCTGTAGCTGTTAGCATCTGTAGCTGTTAGCATCTGTAGCTGTTAGCATCTGTAGCTGTTTGCGTCTGTAGCTGTTAACATGTTTAGCTGTTAACATGTGTAGCTGTTAGCAGCTATAGCTGTTAACATGTTTAGCTGTTAGCATCTGTAGCTGTTAGCATCTGTAGCTGTTAACATCTGTAGCTGTTAGCATATGTAGCTGTTAGCATCTGTAGCTAATAACATGTGTAGCTGTTAACAGCTGTAGATGTTAGCGTCTGTAGCTGTTAACATGTGTAGCTGTTAATATATGTAGCTGTTAACGTGTGTAGCTGTTAGCATGTGTAGCTGTTAACATCTGTAGATGTTAGCGTCTGTAGCTGTTAACATGTGTAGCTGTTAATATGTGTAGCTGTTAACATGTGTAGCTGTTAACGTGTGTAGCTGTTAACGTGTGTAGCTGTTAACTTGTGTAGCTGTTAGCGTCTGTAGCTGTTAACATGTGTAGCTGTTAACATGTGTAGCTGTTAGCGTCTGTAGCTGTTAACATGTGTAGCTGTTAGCACGTGTAGCTGTTAGCATCTGTAGCTGTTAACATGTTTAACTGTTAACATGTGTAGCTGTTAGCAGCTGTAGCTGTTAGCATCTGTAGCTGTTAGCATCTGTAGCTGTTAACATCTGTAGCTGTTAGCATATGTAGCTGTTAACATCTGTAGCTGTTAACATGTGTAGCTGTTAGCAGCTGTAGCTGTTAACATGTGTAGTTGTTAGCAGCTGTAGCTGTTAATATGTATACCTGTTAGCAGCTGTAGCTGTTAACATGTGTAGCTGTTAGCGTCTGTAGCTGTTAATATGTGTAGCTGTTAACATCTGTAGCTGTTAACATGTGTAGCTGTTAGCGTCTGTAGCTGTTAACATGTGTAGCTGTTAGCATGTGTAGCTATTAGCATCTGTAGCTGTTAACATGTTTAGCTGTTAACATGTGTAGCTGTTAGCAGCTGTAGCTGTTAACATGTTTAGCTGTTAACATGTGTAGCTGTTAGCATCTGTAGCTGTTAGCATCTGTAGCTGTTAGCATCTCTAGCTGTTAACATCTGTAGCTGTTAGCATATGTAGCTGTTAACATCTGTAGCTGTTTGCATCTGTAGCTGTTAACATGTGTAGCTGTTAACATGTGTAGCTGTTAACATATGTAGCTGTTAGCGTCTGTAGCTGTTAGCGTCTGTAGCTTTTAACATCTGTAGCTGTTAGCATCTGTATCTGTTAACATCTGTAGCTGTTAGCATCTGTAGCTGTTAGCATCTGTAGCTGTTAGCATCTGTAGCTGTTAACATGTTTAGCTGTTAACATGTGTAGCTGTTAGCATCTGTAGCTGTTAGCAGCTGTAGCTGTTAACATGTGTAGCTGTTAGCATGTGTAGCTGTTAGTATCTGTAGCTGTTAGCATGTGTAGCGGTTAGCATGTGTAGCTGTTAGCATGTGTACAGTATTTTCCGGTGTATAGGTCCTACCTTTTTATGGTTTTTTTCAAGGCCTGCGACCTATACACCGGTGGGACCTATATATGGCTTGTTATCACTTTCGGCGAAACAAATTTTATAAAATCCAGCTCATTTCACAATTACGTTCATTTATTAAGGAAAAGTTCAGCTCAGACACATATTTGCTATAATTTTTATCAAACAAATAATTGTTTTTAAGTGTTAATCTTCTTAAAAGCCTTGCTGTGCGCTCCTGTGGCAGACATTTGCAGCAGAGCTAAACGTAGGTGCGACCTATACACCAGTGCGACTACACCAGTGCGACCTATCTAGGGATTTTTCCAATCTATTGGTGATAATTGGACAATGCGACCTATACACAGGTGCGACCTATACACCAGAAAATACTGTA
>JBBPBX010020526.1:0-14937 GCA_038048925.1 Garcialebias charrua | reverse complement strand
GCTGAGATCTGATGATTTCATTCATTCTGACATGGAAAATATTCAACACTAGTGGTGTAACGGTACACGTGGGTGTACCGAACCGTTTCGGTACGGCACGTTCGGTCCATGTGTGTACCGTTTTGGTCATTTTTTCACCCATTAAATTTTATTAACGAGAGACAATCTGCCGGGAACTAAAATTCCTAAACGTGTTTCAGCACGGCGCTATAATCTTGCAGCATGCGTAGCATTAGCAGCCTAGCATCTCGTTGCAGTCATAGACATAAACAATCTAAACGTATTTATGTCTGTGGTTGCGGTCTCTCCTGTTTGGGAACATTATGGCTTTCTTGTTAAAAGATGTGAAAAAATCCAAAGCTGTGTGTCGACGTTGTTTCACGGAGATTGGATCTGCAGCAGCAACACGTCTAACTTGTTCACGCGCTTGAAACGACATCATCCGAACGTGAACTTCTACAAGCAAGAAAAGCAGCTTGTTGCAAACACCGCTCAGATCAGTCCAGAGCAATAGCACAAGCTGTAGGAGTTTTTAAAGCTCTGGATCTATGGTTGAATGTTGTTGATGTGTCGGCTTTAAAGTTAAAGTTATTGAGCCTCACTAAAACATCCATCATGTCAACATTTCAGCCAAAAAGTTCAGCACTTAATGAAAAAGCTAAAACTGACATTGTCAACAAGCCTTGGAGCCGATTAAAGCCCTGCCCTGATGATGATGATGACGACTGAGAGATTCAACCACCTCATAACAACCATTCAAGAAGAGATATTGTTCTTTATTATTATCTAATTAAATTTTTTAAATTTAAAATTATAATCTTAGTAAAGAAGTAAAAACAATGGGCCTCATGCACAAACCGTTCGTACGCACAGATTTGTGCTTAAACTGTGCTTACGAGTGATTTAGGAGCATATGTGGCATTCAACAATGTTCACGTATCCTACGATTTTTTTCAGATACGAACAAAATCTACGTGTGGTCCGGACCTGTCGTATATTTTACGAGCGGTCCGTCTGCTGTCATCCAGACAGCATTACTCCACAAATAACTTCATATTTCGTTATTTAGGAAATGTTTAGAGTTTAAAAAAGTAACGCACCACAATTGTTTTTGACAATAGGTTCTGTTTGAAGTCGAATTATAATTTTAAATGTAATAATGACTAACGGATTAAAGTATTTAAATGAAAATCAATTTGTTATCAATGCCGTTTTCTAACACTACAATATTAATATGAAGATCTCAAACTGAAATCAACTTAAACCATGAATTAATTTAAGTTTAATTTGCCGCGGTATCGCAGACTTCGGTAAGCCAGACTTTACACAGACTTCCTCCAGCTGCTGTCATAGCTCTGATGTGGCTCAGTCAGTAGAGCACTGCGTCGCAGTTCCGAAGGTCATGGGATCGCCTCCCGTGGGAGGACAACGTTTTTTTTTTTTTTTAATTCATTCCAGATTTAAAAAACACAAGAAAACTATTTACAATACAACAAGAAATAAAGCATAAAGCCTTTTTAATTTGGAATGAATAAATAATCTAAAGTAAGAAGGAAAAAAAAAGAATCATACCTTGTGGGACTCGATCCCACGAGGTGTAGAAAAAAGGTTAGGAACAGCTAACAGTGCAATGCTTTAACCAGTAAGCCACCAGTACGCATGCATGTTTCGAGATCCACATTTATTATAAACAAACTTTCTTTGGTTTTAGCTGGTCATTTACTTCCATGAGTGACGCTGCTAATAAGGACAGATTTTCTTTTCTTGTCCTCAGAGACCACAGAACTTCATCCTCCGCACCGGTAGAGTTCTTCTTTTTTACTTTTCGCTGTCATTTTATGAACGTACACGTTCTGCCTCTGAGGCAGGAAACGTAGCCTTATATGGCGTTTTGAGGGGTGGGAATTATGTAAATAAGCTCACGCGTGCACGCGCAGCTGTTTAGAACAGGTGAGATTCATCAACTTTAAGCAGCCCGTTTACACGCTTTTCCTGTGGATAGAAGAGTTTGTTGGATCTGACGTGGCATGTTCGTACGAACACTTCGTACGAACAAAAGTAGGAGACATTTAGGATAAGAATACGAACTGTTTCGTGCATGAGGGCCAATGAGTTAATACTCTTTTTTTTTTTTTTTTTTACTTATTTGTGTTTTATTTCAAGTCTGGGACAGAGATAGCAGCAGTCTTCTTCCTCTTCAGGGACATCCACCAGATATCACCTGCAGCTAAGAAGTCTGTTCTGACTGAACTCTGAACTTTTCCAGGGACAGGTGGGAGCAGGTCCAAGAAGAGGTTGTTGTAAGTACTGTAATGAGGATAAATACAGCCACACTGCTGCTACTGTTGTTATTGAGATGATTTTCTCCCTTACTGGAGATATACACTGCAACTAGATCTGTGCTTTTAGCAGAAAATGTGGACAAGTTGGTCTTTTTGGATGAAGGAAACATGAGGGAGACCATATATTGTGGAGGGGGTAGTGGAGCGCTACGTTTTTATTGCACTCGCTTTTCACTGTTTGGTTTCTGAGCTGAGCTGCTACAATCCCTTCCTGCTGTACACGTTATGAGTCGCATCAGTCCAAATATGACTAATAAGTGGAAAAAAACATAAATATGTCGCTTCGCCGTGTAAGTGGCAACAATTATGCGTCACTGCTGACCACCTGGAAGTGTGGGCCGGTGTTGTGCCAAAAATCAACTGGCTGCCAAATGGCGGCCGTGGGAGCGTGCACAGGAGGAGCTACTTTTACCTATTAATGATACACTTGGCTTGCCATATTACTCAATCGCCCTCTAGCGGCTGAAAATGGTAGTGTTGAATAGGGGTGTAACTAACGGTACGCAAAAATCACCTTTCGGTTTGGTTCAGTTTCAAGGAGGGCTCGGTTCGGTTAATTTTTGGTACAAAAAAAGACAAAATAAAGACTTACATTTATTTTGAAAATATGCCAAGTAAACAATACATTTATAAAAGCAACCCATTTGGATGATATTTTAAATAAATGGCACTCTTTACAATAAATAAACTATACTAACAATAATAAAAATCTTAATAAATATAATAACAGTCAGAACCAGATCAATAAGCAGCAACAGACTGTTTACAATCAAACTAATCAAGTTTTAAGGTTTTGTCCATGTAGTGGACCTACCCAGGGTCAAACTAAGGTTTTTGAACTGTCCAGTGATGACCTTTACTGACCTCTCAGTAAAGCAAGACATTTACCACAAAATCATTCCATTAGCTGTTCATAAAAACCTTAAAACTTGATTAGTTCGATTGTAAACAGTCTGTTGCTGCTTATTGATCTGGTTCTGACTGTTATTATATTTATTAAGATTTTTATTATTGTTAGTATAGTTTATTTATTGTAAAGAGTGCCATTTATTTAAAATATCATCCAAATGGGTTGCTTTTATAAATGTATTGTTTACTTGGCATATTTTCAAAATAAATGTAAGTCTTTATTTTGTCTTTTTTTGTACCAAAAATTAACCGAACCGAGCCCTCCTTGAAACTGAACCAAACCGAAAGGTGATTTTTGCGTACCGTTAGTTACACCCCTATTCAACACTACCATTTTCAGCCGCTAGAGGGCGATTGAGTAATATGGCAAGCCAAGTGTATCATTAATAGGTAAAAGTAGCTCCTCCTGTGCACGCTCCCACGGCCGCCATTTGGCAGCCAGTTGATTTTTGGCACAACACCGGCCCACACTTCCAGGTGGTCAGCAGTGACGCATAATTGTTGCCACTTACACGGCGAAGCGACATATTTATGTTTTTTTCCACTTATTAGTCATATTTGGACTGATGCGACTCATAACGTGTACAGCAGGAAGGGATTGTAGCAGCTCAGCTCAGAAACCAAACAGTGAAAAGCGAGCGCAATAAAAACGTAGCGCTCCACTACCCCCTCCACCACCACCACCACCACCACCACCAACCCCATCAATAACTGCCGGCACTCATAAAGCACTCAGGTTTATAGGCTGCAGCACGGACCACTGAGCCACAGCTGCTAGTTGATGGATACACAGTAGGCTACTTCAGCAAAACTGACAGAACTACATTTGACAGAAACAAGCTTTCAAAAGTCTGTCAAACAGAACAGCTGCTATCTTGTCAGCATTTTCAATAAAATGCCAGAATTCATAATTAAATCTAATTTGTTGTTACAATTTTCTGTTTGGATTTTTTTTAAATAAAAATTATGGATCCACAGACATTACAAGTACTGTACCTTTATGTTTTCAGCTGTTTTGAAGATGAGATTTTTGTGTCTGAAAAAAAAAAACTTGTTTCTATTCCATTTATAATATTTTAGAACAAGTAAAGTCATTTCCCCGTGCGGTTGAATGAACCGCCTGCAGTGGTGGAGGAACGACGCCCTGCCTGGATATGTGCAGGGGAAACACTGGACACCATTTTTACTTTGTGTCACACACATGTTCTCACACATGTTCACACACATGTTCTCACACATGTTCTCACACATGTTCTCACACATGTTCTCACACATGTTCTCACACATGTTCTCACACAATCACACATATGTTCTCACATGTTCACACACAATCACACATATGTTCTCACATGTTCACAAAATTGCTGCTTTAAAAACAATCAAATCAGTCACAGAAAAAATTACATTTAAAAAGACGAAAGTTAATTAAACATTTACACATCTAACTATTACTTCACTCATTGAACAGTTAGTTAACATTATTTACTAATAGTTAACCATCATTACTTGTCTAACAGTTAGTTAAGATTCTTTACTAATAGTTAACCATCATTACTTGTCTAACAGTTAGTTAACCACCCGCATTTAACTAACAGATAGTTAACATTCTTTACTAATACTTAACCATCATTACTCATTGAATAGTTAGTTAACATTCTGACCATCATTTACACATGCACATAAATAACTATCACATTTACCAGTACTTAAAGCAACATAAAGTAGGCTATAACAAAAAAAAGTTAACCATTTAAACTCCACTAACAGTTAGTTAACCATCATTACTCACAGTGAACCATCTTTAGTTACCCATAACAGTTAGTCAATATGTTTACAGTTAGTAAATGATAATTAGTCAACTAGTTAAGCAGTTACCCACCTGCAGAGCTGTGGAGAGGACTGAAGTGGCCTTTGGATGATGACTCGACAGTTTTTTAATCTGCTCCTTGTTTTAAAACAAGTGTTTGTATGTTGGACAGAGGAGACAGAGACTGAGTCAATTGGTTAAAGGAACATCCTGCTCTCACAGCATCTTTTGTCTCCTCTGTCCTCCTGCCTGTTCTGGCAGCTCTTTACCGGCTCAAGCCGGTATTCAAACGCGGGCACGCGACTTCCTGAACACGTGACGCTTCCTGAGTGACGTCACGCTCACGCACGTGCAGCATCAGAGGCGCCGCGGCGCGCGCAGCCAGTTGTCCGGTTGACGACGTCGACATGAAGGACCGTGAAGGCAGCATGCAGGACCCGGTTCTGAGCTGTGCAGACACAGAACCATTCAGTTAATGGTTCGGTTACAGGAGGGACTGGAGTCACTGGACTCAGAACCAGTCTGGCTCTGTGGACCGCATAGATATCAGAATTCATTCATTCAACCTTTATTTATACAGGCTAGCCTCGTATAGAATGATATCTATGTGTGGACCGGAGTCCCAGCTGGCCACTTCCGGGTTCCGGTCTGGCGTCTGAAGCACTAGTTTAGCTTTTTTTTTTTTGTGTGTGTGGGGGTTATTTTTAAATGTTTTAAATGTATAATTAACCATTTAAATTTATAATAAACGCATCTTTATTTAAATATGAATTTTTATGATTGTTTCGTGTTCTGGATGAAAATAAAATGACACATTTGTCAAACAGCTGTGCAGCACGGTGATGCAGATGTTAGAGCTGCTGCCGCTCAGCTAGCAGGCTGCCCGGGTTCAAACCCTGCTCCGGGGTCTTTCTGGTGCATGTTCTCTGTGCATGCGTGGGTTTTCTCCGGGTACTCCAGTTTCCTCCCACAGACCAAAAACATGCATGTTAGACTGATTGATAACTCTAAATTGTCTCTAGGTGTCTCTGTGATGGACTGGAGACCTGTCCAGGTGTCCCCCGCCTCTCACACAGTGACTGTTGGATATGACACCAGTGACCCCCGTGACCCAAGGAAGAAGCGGGTAAAGATGATAGATGGATGTCAAACAGCTGATGAGATGTCCACATTTACACAAAGACGGGTGGAGCACGTGTGTCCTTCACATTCAGTCAACAATAATTTATACAGGTTAGTCCCATTGAGCCTCGGGGACTCATTTACAAGAGAGACCTGAATTTTAACAAAAAAATGATGGCAACAACAACAGACAATCATAAAGGATGTGTATACAATTTTTTGTAACAAGTGACAATTAAATGATAATTAAAAGGAAAAGTAAAAAAAACATGTAGGTTGTTATATGCGGTGTAGAAAACTAAAAACAGGAACATGTCTGCATTGGTTACTTAACAGATGTTTGAAGCCTCTTAGAGAGTGTGCTGGTGAAGATTCTCAGTCCAGGACATGATAAATTCAAAAAGGCGTTCAATACAAGATCAAACTGGACTTTATTTGTTGAAAAAGACGTTTCGACCCCTATCCAGGGGGCTTTTTCAATTCACTCTTAGAGAGGTCAAGGTCGAGATCTTCAGATCTTTTTGTAAGATATTCCAGGAAACAGGAGCGGAGACGTAGGAGAAGGCCCTTTTGCCAAGTTCAGTCCTCATTGATGGAACACTGCAGGTAATCATGTCCTGAGAGCGCACGCTGTAGCTGCACTCACACAGAGACATGTAGGAGGAGATGTATGAGGGCAGCAGACCAAGAAGTGATTTAAAGATGAAAATGTACCAGTGGAAGAGTCTGCGTGAGGTTAATGATGTCCAGTTAACCAGTGAATACAGGGTGCAGTGGTGGGTATGATAATCACAGCCAGTTATGAATCTTAGTGCACCATGATAGACAACATCCGCAGGGTGCTTGTAGGAGCGTTCATATACCTGTAGATAACAATGAAAAAAAACATAGAAACAATTATTTCCTTCATCATAAACTGAATAAAGAACTTTATAGAGTTTAAGAAACTGATGATGAAATGGCCCAGACCTCCCTTGCAATAGAGATCTGTGATCTCAACAATGTTAATAATAAATAAATAAAATGTAAAAATGTATTTACAGCATTTAAAATATTATCCCATGTTCAAGTTTTCAATTTAGTTTTTTGTCTCTTAGTTTCACTAATACGTGTAGCTCTTTAACGGGTTTTAGCATTTATTTACCCACAGGTAATAATTTACTTTGTCCAATTTTCCCATCGGAATTTGAACGCAGCATCAGACTGAGCGCGTGACGAGGGGCTGGGAAGAACAGGTTTGTTCCGGATGAGATGTGTGTGTGTGTGTGTTAAGACCATCCATCCATTATCTTTACCTGCTTCTTCGTGAAGTGAAACTAGACCATGTAATTTTCTGCATCTTATAATCTGTCTGTTTTGCTACTTTGATATCTTTGTTTTAACTTGTTAAAAAAAAATCTGTATTTCTCTCTTATGTTTGTCTATTATTGATCGTTCAAGGAAATTCTACTGTTGCTGTTGTCATCATTCTTTATTTGTAGACAGGTCTCTCTTGTAAATGAGTCCTCGAGGCTCAATGGGACTAACCTGCCTAAATAAAGGTTGGATGAATGAATCTCTCTAATGCATCAAATACAACTGAATACTATCAAAACAATTGTTTTACCTTGTTGGTTAGCAAAATATCCCATGGACCACTAAATAGATTTTATTGACACTCTCAGAACGTAATCATAATAATTTTTAATTACCCATTAAATTACAAAATTAACATAATTTGAGTTACCCATAAAATGACTGCCATAGTAATCAATCAGCATCACACAAACATGGCTACAAATGGGTTGATATTAGATACTGAGCTAAAATTTGGTGTGATAGTAGCTGAAGGTAATCCAACACACATTCTAAGTGCTACATCCCATCCCATACCACTTTATTTACAAAGCACTTAAAAACAGTGACAAGGCCAACCAAAGTGCTGTACAGCAAAACAAACAAAGAATACAGCATAAAATAGATTCACAGAGGTAAAGATAATAAACTAAATGATTACAATTACAGAGTGTTACAATCCAGCGTGGTGTGGGAGGGGTGAGTCCAGTGGTGCAGACGGACACTCAGAGACACGAGTAGTAAAAAGTCAAAAATGCTTTAATAACAAAAACTCAAAAGCTCAACTGTGGCTGTAATACAAAAACTTCAACATGAGGAGTTGTACTCACAAAAACCAAGGAGCTGCAAAGACACGACACACCAGGGAGGAAGATGAAGTGACCCGACAAAGACATGCACACAAATGCATACTAATATACACAGACTAATTACCCATAATCATAAACACCTGAGAACGAGACGACACAAACCAGAGAGACAAGAATACATGCAAGGAAGGTGATGGGCGGAAGGAGACGACCACCAAAGGGAGCGGAAGGAGACGACCACCAGAGGGAGCCACACTCTTACAGTACCTCCCCCTCAAAGACGCCCTCAGGCGTCCCCAAGGAACACCCCCAACAACCAGGGCGGGCACGAAGGAAAAAACACAGGGACCAGGGAACAGGACAAGGGACAAAAAGCTAAACACAGCCAAACTTGCAAAAACCTAAACCAGACCTAAACACAGACTAAACCCAGAAAACTAACAAGCGTCAAAACGTAGAAACGTCAACGGACGTAGTGACGTCATCGGACGTAGGAAAGCGAGGACCCTCTGCAGCAGAGACGTCACCGGCGCGAGGACCCTCCGAAGACAGTAGAGGCGTCACCTGGCGCGGGAAACCCCTGCAGACGTCGAGGCTCCAGCGGCGAGAGGACCCTCCGAAGCGAGTAGAGGCGTCATCAGCGCGTGAACCCCCTGTAGACGCCGAGGCATCAGCGGCGCGAGCACCCACGAAGTAGAGGCGTCACCAGCGCAGAGACCCTCCGAAGACAGTAGAGGCGTCATCATCGGCGCGGGGACCCCCTGAAGGCGTAGAGGCGACAGCGGCGTAGGACCTCTGCAGACGGCGAAACCTTAGCGGCGCGCTCCGGGATCAGACGGCGAGGAAAAAACAGAACGGGCAGGTGAGAAAAATAAAGTCTGAACTGGGTGTGATCCTTGTACTGAATGAAAACAGAGACTGCAGGAGGTTGAAAAACTACGGAGACTGCAGCAGGCATGAGAGCGGCCGCAGGAACTGCAGCTGCAGGGACCACGTCTATGACGGCTGCTCCCTTCGAGCGGAAACCGTCATCTTCTGTCTCTGGAAAGTTCCGCCCGCTGGACTCACTGTTTAGGTCGGGTCATTATGTTACGATCCAACGTGGTGTGGGAGGGGTTAGTCCAGTGGTGCAGACGGACACTCAGAGACACGAGTAGTAAAAAGTCAAAAATGCTTTAATAACAAAAGCTCAACTGTGGCTGTAATACAAAAACTTCAACATGAGGAGTTGTACTCACAAAAACCAAGGAGCTGCAAAGACACGACACACCAGGGAGGAAGATGAGTGACCCGACAAAGACATGCACACAAATGCATACTAATATACACAGACTAATTACCCATAATCATAAACACCTGAGAACGAGACGACACAAACACGAATACATGCAAGGAAGGTGATGGGGGAAGCTTCTGTCAAGCCAGGAGGTGGAGGTGTCTTCTCACGCTGCTCGTCTATCGATCAAGGTCGGAGGTGTAATTTGGAGTACTCTCTAGGATACTTTCAACAAGGAAGTGAGATGGATGAATGTGAAGATTTAGATGAATCAGATAATTATAGTGTGGATGGTGATTTTTCTAAGAGTGGTGCTAAAAAGGGTGACTGGCAAACCGTGAATCGAGGAAACAAGAAGAGGAAAGGCATTGAGTCAGATGACAACAAAAGAGAGGAAAATAAGGGCGATGACATTAAAGTAATTATTAGATTCCAGAACCCATGTGCTTTGAATCCTTTGAAAATAAGTGAGGCTATACATAAAATAGCAGGTGAGGTGAAAGTTGTTAAGACGTTGAGAGATGGTAATCTGTTGGTGATTTGCAGTGATAGAGATCAGGTGCAGGGAATAATGAGATGCAAAACATTGTTGGGAATGGTCGTCAAACCACAATTATGGCAAGACAGAGTAAAGACGTTGGGAGTAATATCTGGAGTGTATACTGATTTGACGGAGGAAGAGATTAAAAGTAATGTAAAAGGAGCTCGGGTGATCAAAGTGAAGCGCTTGTTCTTTTCAAGTGAAGGAGTTAAGTGTCCTAGTAAATCGGTTATGTTAGTCCTAGAAGAGGAAAGATTACCTGAAAAAGTAATGATTGGATATATAAGCTATGCAGTAAGACAATACATTCCTCCACCAACCAGATGTTTTAAATGCCAAAGGTTTGGGCATATTGCTGCAGTGTGTAGAGCTAAGGCCAGGTGTGCTAAATGTGGTGGGGAGCATGAATATGGACAGTGTTCTGAGGGGATTAAATTGAAATGTTGTAACTGTGGGGGGGAACATAGTGCAGCATTTAAAGGGTGTGAGGTACATAAAAGAGCAGTGCAAGTGCAAAATATACATGCAACAGAAAAACTTACCTATGCAGATGCAATTAAGAAGGTAAATAAATTAAATGTTACTGTTAAAGGCACGTCTGCGCCACAAGCTCAATCTCAGGCGACGGTGCCTCCGTCTCCAGCGACAGTGACTCCATCTCGTGCGACTGAGCCAGTGCAAAGCAAGGAAACATTAGGAAATAAAATGGTAGTGGAGAAAAAGAAATTTGTTGCATTTATTGTGGAAGTAATAAATTGTTCAGCACAGACAGAAAGTAGAACAGAGCGAATTAAAATAATAATCAAAGCAGCAGAAAAATACCTTGAGATGGAAGACTTGTCTTTGGAATCAATTAATGCGGTTTTAACTACTGGGACGACTGACAATCAACCAGTTCAGTAATGGTGACCTCTGATGGTTTTTCCATATTACAGTGGAATGCAAGGAGCTTAATTGCTAATGGCCAAGAGTTTAAATATTTTATCGAAAAACAGAATGTTAAACCAAATATTGTTTGTGTTCAAGAAACCTGGTTGAAACCATCACTTGATTTTGTTCTTAATGGATATATAGCGTTACGTAAAGATAGAACTCCAAATGTAGGTGGTGGTGTTGCTATATTTGTTCAACATGGTATTAGTTATAAAGTTTTGGATGTAAATGAAGAACTGGAAGTCATAGGGGTTGAAGTATGGATTAACAAATCAAACTTTAATATAATAAATTTTTACAACCCTTGTAAAAAGTTAAGTAGAGAACGACTTGATCATATTTATGTAAAAGAAAACGGAAGACACATTTTTTGTGGAGATTTTAATGCTCATAATACCTTATGGGGAAGTAGACGGAATGATGAAAATGGGAATATACTTGAGGAATTTATGGATGATTTTCAGTTAATTTGTTTAAATGATGGAAGAGGTACTAGATTTGATGTAGGAAATGGAAATGAATCTGTAATTGATCTTACAATAGTGTCGGCTCAGTTAGCAGGAATTAGTCAGTGGGACGTAATTAATGATAACCCCCTGGGAAGTGATCATTATCCGATTCTGCTTAAAATGCGTACATTTAAGGTGGTGGCTGAAGAAAATTGGCATCCTAAATGGAAAATGAAGGGAGCTAATTGGACATTATATAATAAGGTGGCAAGTGACGAACTTATGGCTATTTTGCCGAATTTAAATGGTGATATTGAGGTATTAAATTCAATGATTACTAAGATAATAATTGGATCTGCAGAAAGAACCATTGGCAAATCTACTGGATTAAGAGGAAGAAAGATGGTTCCTTGGTGGAATAATGACTGTAAAGAAGCTATTAAGATTAGAAATAAAGCATTTAGAAGGTTAAAATTAAACCATTCGTTTGATAACTTAATGGACTATAAAAGAGCACAGTCTAAAGTGAGGCGAATAATTAAATTGTCTAAAAAGAATTATTGGAGGGGTTTTTGTAGTACTATTGGAACGGACGTTAAAGTTAACGAGATATGGGGAATGATTAGGAAGATGGGAGGACTTAGGAAGGAATTTTCTTTACCTATAATTAAAGATGGTCAGTGTGAAGCTAGGACAAATAAGGATAAAGCAGAGATGTTTGCTAGGTCCTTTGTGGAAGTGCATAGCTCTCAAAACTTGACGACTGAAGAATTATCAAGGCGGACGGAAATAATTGCAGATAATATAGACATTTTCAGTAGAAAAGGAATAGATGGAAGTATTTTAGATAAGGACTTTACATTGTTTGAATTGAATAGAGCTTTGATTGGAGTTAAGAATACGTCTCCGGGTAAGGATGGCATATGCTATAAGATGATAGAACAGTTATCAGATGCTGCTAAAGGAGTAGTTTTACGGTTGTATAATAAAGTATGGGAACGAGGTGAACTGCCCTCCGGTTGGAAACATTCAGTCGTTGTACCAATAGTAAAACCAGGTAAGGATAAGGTAGAGGTAAAAAGTTATAGGCCTATTGCTCTTACATCCAATTTAAGTAAGTTAATGGAGAGAATGGTGACTAGAAGATTAATGTATGAACTAGAAATCAGAGGTCTTTTGTCTCCTTATCAAAGTGGCTTCAGAAGTGGACGGACAACTTTAGATCCTATTGTGTGTTTAGAAAATGAAATAAGAAAGGCTCAAGTAACTAAAGAAATTCTTTTAGCTACATTTTTTGATATTGAAAAAGCTTATGATATGCTTTGGAAGGAGGGATTATTACTTAAGTTGGACAAAATGGGAATAAAAGGAAAAATGTTTAACTGGATCATGGATTTTTTACAGAATAGGACAATAGAAGTAAGAGTGGGGGTTAATTGTTCAAATATTTATGCAATACAAAATGGGACTCCACAGGGGAGTGTATGTAGTCCGTTGTTTTTTAATGTAATGATTAATGATATTTTTGATAATATTGACTTTAGAATTAGTAAAGCATTATATGCAGATGATGGGGCATTGTGGGTGAGAGGAGGTAATGTCAGTGTTGTTAATAATAGAATGCAATCAGCAATTGATGAGGTTGAAACGTGGTCAAAGACATGGGGGTTTCGTTTGTCTACTGAGAAGACACAAGTGATATGTTTTTCGAGGAAAAGAGTTACTCCTACGGTAGACCTTAGGTTATATGGTACAAATTTGAAACAGGTAAATATTGTACGGTATCTAGGTGTATGGTTTGATGAAAAACTTTCGTTTAGGATACATATACAGAAAATTGTTGACAAATGTAAAAAAGGTATTAATATTTTGAGATGTTTGTCAGGAAGTGGTTGGGGGGCTTCAGGCACATCTTTAAAGAGAATGTATGATGTTTTGATTCGCTCTGTGTTGGACTATGGATGTGTCGTTTATAACTCAGCGGCAAACTCCTTATTGTTAGAGTTGGATAGAATACAAGCTAAAGCGCTCAGAATATGTTGTGGAGCTTTTAGAACGTCTCCGATTCCTGCTCTGCAGGTGATTACTGGAGAAATGCCACTGGACTTAAGGCGGATGAAAATGTCAGCAAATTATTGGTTGAATTTACAAGGACATGAGGATAGTCATCCTACTAAAAATGTTTTCAGAGAATGTTGGGAGTATGGTCATAATGTACACAGTTTTGGGTGGGATGGAAATATGTATGCAACTCATCTGGGAATAATTAATATAGCGTGCTGTAAAACTGTAAATAAATCAATAATTGCACCATGGATGTTTGAAATGCCAATAGTAGATTTAGAAACCAAAAAAGTAGAACAGTCCTGTGGAGGTTTGTATCAAATTGTTCAGCAATATTTAGACATGCGTTATGTAAATATGACAAAAATTTATACAGATGCATCTAAAGAGAAAAATGGTAGATCAGGAGTAGCTGTCTATATTCCTAAACTAAATTTTTTTTTGAAACGGAGAACAACAGATAATTTATCAATTTTTTCAGCGGAAATGTTGGCTATACTTTTGGCATTACAATGGGTGGTGGAGGAAAGGCCCAGTGAGGTAGTCATCTGTTCAGATTCAATGTCTTGCCTAACTAGTATTATCAGTGGAAAATCTGACAGCCGCCCAGATCTTATCGCAGAAGTTAATTGTTTGGTTTATGAAATAATGCAACAGAATATAAGTATTCAATTCACATGGGTTCCGGCACATAAAGGAATTGTTGGCAATGAAAAAGTTGATAAGTTGGCTAAAGAAGCAGTTAAAGCAAGAGAAGTTGAATATGATGTCCCATTAAGTAAAGCAGAAATAAAAATAATTGTTAAAGATAAAATAAATGATATGTGGCAGGAGAGGTGGGATTTAGAGGCAAGAGGAAGACATTTACATAACATACAGAAGGAGGTACTCCTAAGTGACGATAGTAGTTTAATGTCTAGGAGAGAGGAAGTATGGATTAACAGGTTGAGGATTGGGCACACTACATTAAATAGTGGTCTAAAGATAATAGGAAAACATCCATCAGGTGACTGCTCTAATTGTGGGGAACTGGAAGGAGTGGAACATGTGTTGATTTATTGTAAGAAATATGATAAAGAAAGGAAGGCACTGGAAAGGGTAATGGGGAGTTCGGTGACAATGGTTACTTTATTGAAGAAAAATCAGTCACAGGATATAACTAAAGCACTTGTTAAATATTTGAAAGTTACAAAATTAGCTGACAGGATTTAGTTTTTTTTTTTTTTTTTTTTTTTTTTTTTATTTTTTTTTGAAAGTACATAGACTCTTGAATTACATCTCCGTCCGGTTGATGGCGGTAATACACTGAGTTTGTAAACTGCCAGAAAACACCATCGAAGAAGAAGAAGA
>JBBPBX010020525.1:4304-43288 GCA_038048925.1 Garcialebias charrua | reverse complement strand
TGCACAACAAACCTGAGCCTGATGACTGGATCTTGAAGGAGGCCCACTCCTCCGATATGGAGACCCTCTTTTCAGTCAGGACACCAGTTGACGTTATGGTACTGCAAACAGCACATCCTGCAGGAAGTAAATAAAAATTGTCATAATTGTATATTTTTTAATATTTCCTGATACCAGTAATAATACTAGAATCTACTGATTCACTAGACTGTAAGCATGTGTCGACAATTACATTCATTATTACCTTTCATTATTACTTGCATACACTTTTGCATTATGACCAACTAAAACGTGAAAATGAAATGATCACACACACACACACACACATATATAATTTCTCATGTAATATACTGTACTAAACTTTTGAAAGATATGATTATCAGACTATTTTAAAATTATCAAGTCATAATATGTTAATGTTGGAAATACCGTATTTTCCGGTGTATAGGTCGCACCTTTTTATGTTTTTTTTTCAAGGCCTGCGACCTATACTCAGGTGCGACCTATATATGGCTTGTTATCACTTTCGGTTAAACTAATTTTTAAATCCAGCCCATCTCACAATTACGTTAATTTATTAAAGCTACTATATGTAACTTTTCTAACAATATATTTTTAACATATTTCTTCACTCTGTCACTAGATTGATGTTAGAGAGGTAATCTCTGAAAAAAACTAAAAAAAAATATTGTCCCCTTGCTTCTCCAGGTGGTAAATAAGCATTTCTAAAAAGAAAAAGTGACCCGCCATTTTCCAGCCAATAAAAACAAAGTTTGTAACCAGCCAATAAAAACCGAGCTTGAATTTGAATCAGCCAATAAAAACAGAGCTTGAATTTGAATTTCAACAGACCACAAGGGGGCAGAGCCATATATGGCTCTGAGGGGGAGGGATCAGAATGCTTTGCTTGTTGAAATTTTTTCTAAGTGCTGATGTTCTACAGAAACTGCAGACTTCACCTTTAAGGAAAAGTTCAGCTCAGACATATATTTGCTATAATTTTTATCAAACAAATAATTGTTTTTAAGTGTTAATCTTCTTAAAAGCCTTGCTGTGCTCCTGTGGCAGACATTTGCAGCAGAGCTAAACGTAGGTGCGACCTATACACCAGTGCGACCTATCTAGGGATTTTCCCAATCTATTGGTGATAATTGGACAATGCGACCTATACACAGGTGCGACCTATACACCATAAAATACTGTATATCAATTAAACCTTATATACAAATTGGTTCCCATATTTTTTTATATTTACCAAATTTTTTGTTCCTCCATTCCAACCAGGGATGTCTGTTTTTAAATTCCCGAGCCTGACTTTCACTCCACAAGGCTGGCCAATTTGGATCTAAAAATGAAACAAGGAGTTTTAAAACAGAGTAAAAAGCATAGCATTTTGTTGATTATTGGAGTGACAGACTTTGTCACAAACAAATCATTTTTATATTCACATATTTATTTATATGAAATGTTACTGTAAAATTCTGGACAGTAACCGTGTTTCCATCAAGGTTTCTTGATGCGCATTTTGGAGTTTGGCATCAGAAAAGGTCGATAAAAACATGCATTTACTTGCTGCTTGAGCTAGCTTCAGCTAACTTGTACTAGCCAACACTTACCTGGGGAAATGCAGATATCAACCTCATTATGGCTGGTTTCGGCCGTCGAACTGGTAGGTTCTTCTAATGTTGTCTCTGTAGCTTCGGGTTCAGCTGGTTTATAAAAACATTCAAAAAGTGTAGCTTGTTTCCTTTTCATTTTGAGTCTGTCGTCGTTAGCGAAAATGCTCTACACCGTCTGTCGCCCGCCTGCATCCCGAGCAGCCAATCATAAAGGAGCTTCTTAAGAAACCAATCACAGAGCAGAGAACTATGGTAGTGAGCTCAGCTCAGCCAATGGCTGTGAGCCTCACGTACAACAGAGGAACACGAAACTATGGCAGCCGCGAGAGGCGCGGCGCAGTGAAGAGTCCTTATGAGCAGCGAACATAATCTATCTTTATGCAACGCGTGTTTGTTGTCACGTTACGTATCATTGGGCACATTTAAGTGGTTATACGGAAATCCCCAAGCTTTTCTAGTGGGTATACGGCGTATACCTGCGTATCACGTAGACTACACCACTGGTTCCACTCATGTTTGGAGTGAAGGTTTTTTTTTCCTGTTGTTGTTTTTCCAGAAAAACTGTATGACCGAGTTGAGACAAAGTTGGATGTGTTTCAGTCCAGTAAATCTTGCAATAAACATAACTGGTTGACAGTAAACTGCTATCTGAACCCGAGTAACTCCTATAATTTGGTTACAAAATTGGCACCCAAACAGGGACTTGAAAGGCATTCATCTTGTCTCTAATATTGTTGAACAAACCATATTTTCCCAGGTTAACATCTGAGTTAAAAAAAAAAAATGGAGCTTTGTAAAATATATGGTTTTGACCCGGAGTGCACTGTAATTCTTAAAGGTGTCCCAGCTACAACTAAACTGGATGATGTAAAAAGGGCCTTTTTAGCGCTTGATGATGTTATCAAAGTGCAATTCATTGACAGTCTCTCTGATTCCATTTTGTGCCAGTTTGGGGAAGGTATTACTCCTATGTTGTTGGACTGTGAGTACCCAGTTGCTGATTCATTATGGGAAGTTGTACAGATTGATGAATACTGCTCCCCTAAATGTGGAAATGAGTTAGGAAGTAGTTCCTCTTGCACGTGCCATTGGTAACATGACAATGAGTTTTCAGGAAGAAGTTCACGAGTTGGCCCTAACATACAACATGGACCCTGTTACAATAAGCCAGGTAGCTGCAAGTCACATTTGTGGAAAACATGATGAAAGAAAACCTGTATCATAAACTCCAGCATCTGCACTCAAACCCCAACCCGTTACGCATTTAAGACCAGCTGTCACAGATCATAACCATACCTCAAATCGTACACAGGCAGCAAATGAGACTGTATTAATCAACCCTCTGCCTGCTGACGTCCAAAAGGTTATAGTAGAACATATTGTAAAACATGACTCACCAGTGCACCAGCCTCTTTCAAGAGAGCTAAGGCTTTTCTCTGGCAACTCTCCAAAACCTCAGACAGAAGTAGATTTTAGCATATGGCTGCTTCGAGCTAAGCAAGTGATAAACGACGTTAGCCTGTCGGAAGGGCAGCAGCGCCGTATGATACTCGATAGCTTACTTACCCCTGCTTTAAATGTGGCTCTTTTCATTGGAGCTCAAGCCACACCAAGTGTTTATCTTCAAGAATTCGAGAAGGCATATGGTTACAGGAGGGGAAGAGCTGTATATTCAGTTTCTAGAGACACAGAACAGTGGGGAGAAGGCATCTGACTACCTCAGTCGACTTCAAACTCTGCTGCAGGAAGTTGTAGAAAGCAACGGTGTGGCTAAGCAGGACTTTGACTATCAGTTATTAAAGCAGTTCCTCCGAGGCTGTTGGGATGATTCCTTAATAACTACACTGCGTCTGAGTAAGCTCATAGCCCACATACCATTTTGACATTTTCAGAACTACTGTTCAAAATAAGAACATAGAGACCCATGGGCTCACCATGGGAGGGGCCAAAGGGGTCGGGTGCAATGTGGGATGGGTGGTGGCCGAGGGCGGGGACCCTGGCGGTCTGATCCTCGGCTACAGAAGCTGGCCATTGGGACATGGAATGTCACCTCTCTGGTGGGGAAGGAGCCTGAGCTAGTGTGTGAGGTTGAGAGGTTCCGGCTAGAAATAGTCGGACTCACCTCAACACATGGCTCTGGCTCTGGAACCAGTTTCCTTGAGAGGGGTTGGACACTCTTCCACTCTGGAGTTGCCCCTGGTGAGAGGCGCCGAGCAGGAGTGGGCATACTTGTTGCCCCCCATCTTGGTGCCTGTACGTTGGGGTTCACCCCGGTGAACGAGAGGGTAGCCTCCCTTCGCCTACGTGTGGGGGGACGGGCTCTGACTGTTGTTTGTGCCTATGCGCCAAACGGCAGCGCAGATTACCCACCCTTTTTGGAGTCCTTGGAGGGGGTATTGGAGAGTGCGCCTCCTGGGGACTCCCTTGTTCTACTGGGGGACTTCAACGCTCACGTGGGCAATGACAGTGAGACCTGGAGGGGTGTGGTTGGGAGGAACGGCCCCCCTGATCTGAACCCGAGTGGTGTTCTGTTGTTGGACTTCTGTGCTCGTCATGGATTGTCCATAACGAACACCATGTTCAGGCATAAGGGTGTACATATGTGCTCTTGGCACCAGGACACCCTAGGTCGCAGTTCGATGATCGACTTTGTTGTCGTCTCATCTGATCTGCGGCCGCATGTCCTGGACACTCGGGTGAAGAGAGGGGCGGAGCTGTCAACTGACCACTACCTGGTGGTGAGTTGGCTCCGATGGTGGGGGAGGATGCCGGTCAGACCTGGCAGACCCAAACGTATTGTGAGGGTCTGCTGGGAACGTCTGGCAGAGTCTCCCGTAAGACGGAGCTTTAACTCCCACCTCCGGGAGAGCTTTGAACATGTTCCGAGGGAGGCGGGGGACATTGAGTCCGAGTGGGCCATGTTCCGCGCCTCTATTGTCGAGGCAGCTTATCAGAGTTGTGGCCGCAAGGTTGTTGGTGCCTGTCGTGGTGGCAACCCTCGAACCCGGTGGTGGACACCGGCGGTGAGGGATGCTGTCATGCTGAAGAAGGAGTCCTATTGGGCCTTTTTGGCCTGTGGGACCCCGGAAGCAGCAGATAGGTACCGACAGTCCAAGCGGCATGCGGCTCGGGTGGTTGCTGAGGCAAAAACTCGGGCGTGGGAGGAGTTCGGAGAGGCCATGGAGAATGACTTCCGTACGGCTTCGAGGCGATTCTGGTCCACCATCCGGCGTCTCAGGGGGAAAGCGGTACGCGACCAACACCATTTATGGTGGGGATGGCGTGCTGTTGACCTCAACTCGGGATGTTGTGAGTCGGTGGGCGGAATACTTCGAAGACCTCCTCAATCCTACTGGCACATCTTCCACTGAGGAAGCGGAGCCTGGGGACTTTGGGTCGGGCTCTCCAATCTCTGGTGCTGAGGTCACCGAGGTGGTTAAAAAGCTCCGCGGTGGCAGGGCTCCGGGGGTGGATGAGATTCGCCCTGAGTTCCTTAGGGCTCTGGATGTTGTGGGGTTGTGTTGGCTTACGCGACTCTGCAATATCGCGTGGACATCGGGGGCAGTTCCCTTGGATTGGCAGACTGGGGTGGTGGTTCCCCTATTCAAAAAGGGGGACCGTAGGGTGTGTTCCAACTATAGGGGGATCACACTCTTAAGCCTCCCTGGTAAGGTCTATTCAGGGGTTCTGGAGAGGAGGGTCCGTCGGATAGTCGAACCTCGGATTCAGGAGGAGCAGTGTGGTTTTCGTGCTGGTCGTGGAACACTGGACCAGCTCTACACCCTCAGCAGGGTCCTGGAGGGCGTGGGAGTTTGCCCAACCAGTTTACATGTGCTTTGTGGACTTGGAAAAGGCATTCGACCGTGTCCCTCGGGGGGTTCTGTGGGGGGTACTCCGGGAGTATGGGGTACCAGGCCCATTGATATGGGCTGTTAGGTCCCTGTACGACCGGTGTCAGAGCTTGGTCCGCATTGCCGGCAGTAAGTCAGGCTCGTTTCCAGTGAGAGTTGGACTCCGCCAAGGTTGCCCTTTGTCACCGATTCTGTTCATAACTTTTATGGACAGAATTTCTAGGCGCAGCCAAGGTGTTGAGAGGATCCGTTTTGGTGGCCTTAGAATCGCTTCTCTGTTTTTTGCAGATGATGTGGTCCTATTGGCTTCATCAGATCGTGATCTACAGCTTTCGCTGGAGCGGTTTGCAGCCGAGTGTGATGCGGCCGGGATGAGGATCAGTTCCTCCAAATCCGAGGCCATGGTCTTGAGCCGGAAAAGGGTAGCATGCCCTCTCCGGGTCGGGGAGGTCCTGCCCCAAGTGGAGGAGTTTAAGTATCTTGGGGTCTTGTTCACGAATGAGGGAAAACTGGAGCGTGAGATCGATAGGCGGATAGGTGCAGCATCCGCAGTGAAGCGGGCGCTGTACCGGTCTGTCGTGGTGAAGAGAGAGCTGAGTCGAAAGGCAAAGCTCTCAATTTACCGATCGATCTACGTTCCCACCCTCATCTATGGTCATGAGCTTTGGGTTGTGACCGAAAGAACGAGATCTCGGATACAAGTGGCTGAAATGAGTTTTCTCCGCAGGGTGTCTGGACTCTCCCTTAGAGATAGGGTGAGAAGCTCAGTCATCCGGGAGGGACTCGGAGTAGAGCCGCTGCTTCTCCACATCGAGAGGAGCCAGTTGAGGTGGCTCGGGCATCTGGTTAGGATGCCTCCTGGACGCCTCCCTGGTGAGGTGTTCCGGGCATGTCCCACCGGGAGGAGACCCAGAGGAAGACCCAGGACACGCTGGAGGGACTATGTTTCTCGGCTGGCCTGGGAACGCCTTGGGATTCCCCCAGAGGAGCTGCTCCAAGTGGCTGGGGAGAGGGAAGTCTGGGCCTCCCTACTTAGGCTGCTACCCCCGCGACCCGACCCCGGATAAGCGGACAAAAATGGATGGATGGATGGATGGATGGATGGATGAAAAAGAGACCCATTTAAAGGAAATGAGGAGAAAGCGACATATGGGGGCAAGCACAACCAAAATCCATACCAGGACTCATTTCACTAGTGACGCCTCAGAGCCCTCTAGCAACACTCTCCCTCTGGGACCAGATGTCTATTCTAGAGAACAACTGGAAGAGAAGATTAGGCAGTTGCAGGGCTGGACTGGGACAAAAAATCGGCCCGGGCATTTTGAGCAGAGTGGCCCACCAGGTATTGATGGAAAGAGAATGACGCTCGTGAATGGAAACAAATTTCTTGTGACAGTGCTTGCAAACTGTAATGAAAAGATACTTTTTTATTTAAGTCAGTAATTCTATGATGACCCATGTTATCATGGCACCCTGTCAGAATGATTATAGTCAGAGCAAGATGTGCTAACAGCAATCACTCTTAGATATTGCTTGTATTTATGTCTGTTTTCCCTTGACCCAACAAGGTGCTTAGAATAAAATCATAGTTTATTAAGATGACATAATGGTGTTTGTTATACAGTATTTATAGGAAACCATACCATACCATGCCTCAAAAAGGAGGAACCATCAGAGAGCCTGATGGCTCTGTATTGTAACAACAGGAACACAGAAATTAAAAATCTCAAACAACCATTCTATAAAGAAACTTTATTTTTCCATCAGCCATATATTCCTGTTTTGTGTTAAGATAACATAACAAACATTGTCTTGTTGGTGTATATGTACTTGTCTAATGAACTTAAACTTACTACACCATCCTCAGAAATACACATGACTCAGAGTCATGTGTATTTTCATCACTTTGTAATGGTCACTGATCGATTAATAAAGCGTTAGATTTATTTCCATTTGTTTCCTTATTTTATTATATTATCTACGCTGCAATATGACCATTTATTATTAATTGTTGTCTCCTGAAAGGTAACGAGTGTGTTCCAAATGAAAGTTTCAACTTGTTTATGTGTTTGGGTAAATTTGTTTTGTAATAATATGTTTTGGAGACGGTGGGGAAGTGGACTTAAAAGGAGGAGCTCGTGACGGCGCTTCCTCTCTGTCTCACCTTGGAGTGCGCACCTGCTGAGAAGGATTTGGCGTGAGGCCGTTGCCCTGTGGACTGCCTGTGGACTGTGTATCACCTTGAGTTGGGATCGCGGTGGATCAGTAACTTTTCCTTTACCCAGGACTGCAGGGGAGGCACGCTAAAAGGACCTTGAGACTCTGGTGAGATTGTTTCTTTTTATTTCGCCGCACCGACGCCTGGATGGATTGAGTGGGCGTTTCCTCATCCCGCTTCAAACTAACTTTTTATCTGAGAAGAGCGTTTGGACTGAAAGTTGGTGCATTTTGGGTTTTGATTTGATTTATGGGGTTTGTCTGCAGATATGTAAATGTTGGGGGAATGCTGCAGATATGTAAATGCGAGCAGGACCCGGTGCTGCGCATTCTCTGCCTTATTTATTCTTATCCTTATTTTATTCGCCTTCTCTCAGACTCCCACCCAGCCCAGCTGGTCACCCTGTATTAGACTCAGAGATCATGTGTATTTTCATCACTTCTTACCTGAAGTTGAGTATTTCCCACGCTCGCATCGGCATCTGCCGCGGGTCTCCCGCGCCCCTCTCGCCATTTCTCGGTGCACCTGCAGACCCCGCTGTCGGCACCTGTGGCTGCTGCGAGGTGGCCGCGCTCCACAGCCACCAGCAAACATCTGGGTTATTTTTATACATTTTGCAGCATCTGCCTGAAGGGCTTGTCTCTTTTTAATCCTATTTTTTTCGGCGCCTCCTTTTCGCTTTTTGCTGCTCTCCATGTTGTCTTCTCCTCTCTGTGTATGACTGATTGATTGGTCTAAAGAGGAGGGGCTGGTCTGGTCGGGCCGCCAAAGAGTGCTGAGAGATTTCATTGGATTAGCTCGATGTCGTTCAAGAAAATCAACCAATCGGCCGTCGCGATTGACAAAAAAATAGCTATAATTTATTTTTTTGGTTCATGACAGTCAGGACCGCCCGGGCGGCCCAAAAATCACCGCTGGGCCGGCCGGCCCAGCGGGAATTTGCCCGGTGTGCCCGATGGCCAGTCCAGCCCTGGGCAGTTGGAAGCTGAACTTCAGAGAAACGTGCCTGTTAAGCACCCTCATCCTTCCAAAGAAGAGAAACCAACCCAGAAGCTTCACCAAAGAACTAAAGGCAGTCCTGCAACTTCAGCAGCCCCAGCAACTTCTGCAGCAAATCTCACAAAAGTTGGAAAGTTTTGTTATAACTGTGGAGACGACGCGCATTTGTTGCCACAATGCACCAATCCAACCAATGCTGTCCTGGTGCAACAGAAACTGTGTGAGAGACATCAAACTAGGCAGAATCAATTCACACTAAACCCACAACACAAAACCTCTTTGCCAAACTTGGCTTTAAACAAGTAAGGGCTCCTGCTATGGAACTGGCAGGGGCCCAAAGTCAAACTAGTTCCCTTGTTTTGAATCAGAATATTACCGAGCCATCCCATGTAACAAAACTCCCCCAGATCCCCGTTGGACTGGTGGGGAAACCGTGTGACAGTGAAACGTGGTTGGATGGAGCTCAGTGCAAATGTATTATTGACACTGGGTCACAGGTGACCATAATATCTCAGTCATTTTACTCACATTACCTTTCCCACCGACAGTTATTCTCTATTAAAGGGGCACTCGATATTGAAGAAGCAGCGGGGCAAAAAGTCCCTTTTGTGGGATATGTAGAGGTGGAGGTTCAGTTCCCAAAAGATGCATGTGGGATAGGCCAAGGCTATCACATCTTAGCTTTAGTCAGTCCAGACCAGGTCTACAACAATGAGTACCCTCTTCTTGTTGGTACAAAGGTCTTGCTAATGACATGAGATTTAAGGAAGATGGGTGGGGAATTTTTTTTGAAACTTTGCCCATTCAGGCCAATTGGGTAATGGCTTATGCCAAGTGTCATGAGCTGACACATTCTCAAACCAAGAGTGCAAAAGTTCTCCGTGTCACACTCAGCAGCAAAGTACCTGTACACCTAAAGGGTGGTGAGTTATACACTTTAAAGGGTATCTGCCATTCTAAGCAGGGAAATGGTGTGTTTCAAGCTCTTGTCGGTGGTGCAGAGGAAGCCCATACCAGGAGGCTTAATAGTTTATGATCAGATTGTGGAGGTAAAGTCTGAATCCCACAATAAGTTCCGCCCAGCTGTTAAAAACATTTCAGAAAGTGACATAACTTTGTATCCAAAAACTCTCATTGCCGAGTGCTCTCCCATTAACTGGGCTGTGCCTATCACATCCAGCAAACCAGACATTTTGTCAGATGCTGAGGTTCCCCAAGCATATTCCTTTTTGGTAGCTAGTGATGGAAAAGTAGCACCAACAACTGAAACTCTCCATCGTGGGGATGTGTTTGGCCTGATGCTGTAAAGTTCTGATGACAGAAAGTTTGTGTTCCAGTGGATGGTGCGAGTCAAACAGAAGATACTGGTCTGTGTGGGTTGGTTTTCTGTAAACTTCAATGTTGAGGCTGTCCTCTCTTTCCATGTGAACCAAACGGTCCAAAAAAGGCAGCTTGTTATCGTTGCATCCTCTCTGGTGAACTTGATGTTGTTGTCGACCGAGTTAATGTGTCTGGTGAACTCTTCCACTTCCTTGGTTTGGATTTTGACCCAAGTATCATCTACATATCGGAACCAATGGCTTGGAGGTGTTCCCTCATAGGAGTTTAGGGCTCTCTGTTCCACTTCCTCCATGCAGAGGTTGGCAACAATGGGTGACACTGTAGATCCCATGGCACAGCTGTGCTTCTGTCTGTAAAAACTGTAATTGAACTTGAAATAAGTGGTGGAGAGGCAGAGATCCAGCAGGGTGCAGATATGGTCTGGGGTGAAGTTGGTCCTTTTGTCCAAGTCCTTGTAGAAGTTGTTTTTTGACAGTTTCAACTGCTTCAGAGATGGGTATGCAAGTGAAACCGGGATAAATGCAGCACACGAAGCTTCAAATAGAAGGGGTTCTTTATTCTCAAAAATAAACTATTCCCTCTGAGTTATACTGTATATATAAGAAAAACAAGAAAAAGTCTGTGTTTCGAACGGCAGCAAGCCTTAGCTTCAAATAAAATGGCGGACCGACAACACGGTTAGCACCCAACAGAGCAGCATGCAGCTGCACGTAACAGCTGAAATCTAACAGCGTGAAAACTACTGCATAACAAACGGCAGCGGCACTCTACGAGAGAACAAACAGAAATAAAACATTAGCATCGTCTCTATAGCTTCATTCACGGAAGATAATTCAGTTCCAACAATTACCGAACACTTGGATTCTCCTCTCACGTGGCCAGAGTTGTCTCCTTCACCAAGTCTCAGATAAAATGTCCTTCTCTTCCGTTTTTACCAGTCCGTGCCACCGTACATAAACAAAGGGTTTTTTCTCTATTTCCGGTCCTTTTAGACCTCTCTGTACCAACAGCACCACATGCTGACAAAAACAAGAATTACAACCAGTAGGTGAAAGTAAAGCAAAACATGTTTTTTTTTGTTTAAAATACATGTGACATGTACCCATTTTTCACCTGGTTACATTCTCCCCTGCTTAAATGTCATCGTCCTCGGTGACAAAGCAACTGCTTTTTACCTCTTTTAAAGCTTCTCTGAAAAAACACAGAACCTAAGCTTGCAATAATCTGTGAAGCCATTTATGAGTTCATTTCTGGCCCCAACACTGACCTAGGTTGGTGATGTGGGTTTGGGTGTTTCCCTACATTCACTCTTCTACTCCTGCGGGGAGCAGGTGTGTGAGCTTGTCTAACGCCAGGAGGAGACACTGGAATCTCACACAGTTGGTCAATATCGCCTGCTTCATTGTCAACATGCTCAGTCTCCCTCTGTTCAATCACAGGAAGTTCACATTCGGAAGTCAACGGAGTCTCTGCTCGCT
This sequence comes from Garcialebias charrua, assembly GCA_038048925.1. Taxonomy (NCBI): domain Eukaryota; kingdom Metazoa; phylum Chordata; class Actinopteri; order Cyprinodontiformes; family Rivulidae; genus Garcialebias; species Garcialebias charrua. The sequence goes on along the minus strand of JBBPBX010020525.1, from coordinate 31,782 downwards.
TCTGAACACTTTCACCACTAGGACAATTTTCTACACCTGAACCAGGATTTAAGTCAAAAGAAACCTCTTCAATGACTATACCCCCATCATACTCATCAGATGAGGCAGTGTGTGATTCAGTAGTATTTGTCTGTTTGGCTACAGTGTTCTCACTGTGTCCCTGGTTTGTGTCTGGCACATGGACACATGACCTGATGTCAGCCCTGTTAACCGTTTTTGTAGGCCCTCCCTCTGCAGGTCGTACTATGCAAGTTGTGCCTACTACGTCTACGAGTTGGTAAACAACTGGACTCCATGCATCCTGAATTTTGTTACGACCAGCTGGTCTGTGTCTCAGGTAAACATACTCTCCAACCTCAATCGAAGGACAGTACACTTTGTGACTATGCCGAGCAACGCGTTTCGCAGCTTTCTGCTCTGCATACTCTTTTGCTCTTTCATGTGCCTCTTTGAGTCTTTGCTGGTGCACAGCAAGCCAATCAAGATTTTTATCAGGAGAACTTTCATGCGCAAGCAATGCATCAACAGGAAGATGTGGGTCTACTCCATAGAGCAAGAAGTAAGGGGAATATCCGGTAGTCGCATGTGGAGTAACATTGTACGCATAAACCAGCTCAGGTAAATGTTCAGGCCAACGCCTCTTTTTGTCAGGTGGAAGGGTGCGCAACAGTTCATGCAGAGTGCGGTTAAAACGCTCACACTGGGCATTTCCTGTCGGGTGATGGGGTGTTGTACGTGTTTTTTTCACACCATACATTCTACAAAGTTCAGCAATAACCTCCGATTCAAAGTTACGGCCCTGATCTGAGTGAAGACGTTCAGGTACACCGTACTTCATGAACCACTCCTTTAAGAGGACTTTGGCTGTGGTCTCTGCTTTTTGGTCACGTGTAGGGAACGCCTGGGTGAACTTTGTAAACACATCGGTAATGACTAGAACGTTCTCACGGCCATCGGAAGCTGGTTCAAGGAGTGTGAAATCTACTGCCACCACTTCTAAAGGTCGTGTTGCCAAAAAGGATTTCATTGGAGGGTGAATCTTTGGGTGAGGCATCTTTGTGAGAATACAACGCTCACAGTTCTTAACCCATCGCTCAACATCGTTATGCATCCCTACCCAGAATGCTCTCTGTCTCAACAACTGTAATGTCCTCTCTATTCCCTGATGTCCCATAGAGTCATGGACACTCTTCAGCACAGCTGTTTGTAAACAACCTGGAACAAGCAACTGAAAGCACTCTCCAACACGATCATCCTTCACCACTCTGTACACCAACCCATCACGTATCTGAATGTGTTTCCATTGTTTCCACAATGATTTGGCAGCACCAGGAAGATTCTTCCTTTCTTGTGAACTTGGCGGGCTACCTCGATCCACAAACTGTTTTAGAACATTTATCACTGGATCTTGACACTGAAATGTCCGCAGCTCTTCCTTGGAGTAACCGGGAAGAGTTGGTGTAGCCTCTTTAGCATGTGAATTGGATTTATCAGTTTCTGCAGCCCTAATCTGGTTTACCTGACAACATTGGACCCCAGCTGTAACCAGCTCGGGCTCAAGGGCAGTGCCTCTACAAATCAAATTGCAAATTGCAATGCAATCATCAAACTCCTCATCATCAGTTGGTTCTGGCTCCCCTGCTAACGGGTGTCGTGACAGTGCATCAGCGGCGGCGTTACACCGACCTGGCCGGTACTGCACATCAAAGTCGAAGGCAGCTAACTGTGCTACCCATCTCTGTTCAATAGCCCCAAGTTTTGCACTTTTTAGATGACATAAGGGATTGTTGTCTGATACCACAGAGAATTTAGAGCCCAGTAAGTACCCCCGAAACTTCTCTACTATTGCCCATTTAAGTGCAAGCAGCTCGAGTTTCATGCTGCTATAGTTTTTATCATTTCGCTCTGCATTTCTCAGCCGTCTACTTGCATATGCAATGACCCGTTTCTTGTCACCTTGCTGCTGACACAAGACAGCTCCTAAACCCTGACCACTAGCATCAGTTTCCAAAATGAAAGGACAAGTGAAGTCTGCATAACCCAAAATCGGAGCAGTCACAAGCTTTTCTTTCAATGTGTCAAATGCAATTTGACTGTTGGTGTCCCATAATGCACTTAGTTTTTGACTAGCTTTGGCTGTAGTAGCAGCTCCTCGACACTGATTCACTAGGTCATGTAGTGGGGCTGCGATCTTTGAAAAGCCCTCAACATACCTTCTGTAGTAACTACATAGGCCTAGAAATGATTGGAGTTCCTTAACGGTGCCAGGCACCGGCCATTCCTTGACTGCTGCCACCTTGGAGGGATCAGTTGCGATACCCTCTGCAGAAATTTGGTGTCCAAGGAATTTTACTTCCTTCTGCAAAAAGTGACATTTTTCCCACTTCACTTTTAATCCAGTGTCTCTCAAACGTTTAAAAACTAGATCCAGCCGTTCCAAATGAGACTCAAAGCTTGGGGAGTACACTAAAATGTCATCCAGATAGACTAACATGATGTCGAATATCAGGTCACTCATAGTTGCTTGCATCAATCTTTGAAATGTTGCAGGCCCGTTACACACCCCCATGGGCATGCGTACATACTCAAACAGCCCAAAAGGCGTGGTGAAAGCCGTCTTATGTCTGTCTCGATCATCCATGGCTACTTGGTGATACCCACTGGCAAGGTCAACTGTGGAAAAGTATTTAGCACCTTTTAGCGCATCAAAACTCTCATCAATACGAGGCAATGGAAATGCGTCTTTCTTAGTTTTTAGATTTAGCTTCCTGTAGTCTACACATAAGCGTATACTGCCGTCACCTTTGCGGACTACCACAACTGGTGAGGCGTAAGCGCTTTCACTTTCCTGTATGATTCCTTTTTTCAACAGTTTAGAGATATGCTCTTGTACTTCCTGGTATTGGTTAGGAGGTATACGACGATATGGCTGTGTGACAGGTACGTCATCCACCAGCTTGATCTCATGTTTCACCTTATCCGTGTGACCCAGATTCTTTTCATTCATTCAACCTTTATTTAGTCAGGTAAATCTTTTGAACCTCATGGGCTCATTTACGAAAGCGACCTGCTAAAACTAAAGAACAATGAACAGCAGTGATAGAATTTCATTAAACAATAAACAAACAAACAATAAACAATAGAAAACAAAAAGAGAAAAAAAACAAAAATATATATATATTTTTTTTAACAAAGTATCAAAAAACTAGCAAAACATTATAAGGTAGACGTATAAAATCAAAGACAGGAACAAATCTGCATTGGTTTTTGCCAGGATTCCAACAGATTCTGAAAACCATTTAGGGAGGTCAGGGCCGAGAGCTTCAGATCTTTTTGTAAGATATTCCATGAAGCAGGAGCAGAGTAGGAGAAGGCCCTTTTTCCAAGTTCAGTCCTCACTGACGGAACACTGCAGGTAATCATGTCCTGAGAGCGCACACTGTAGCTGCACTCACGCAAAGACATGTAGGAGGAGATGTATGAGGGCAGTAGACCAAGAAGTGATTTAAAGATGAAAATGTACCAGTGGAAGAGTCTGCGTGAGGTTAATGATGTCCAGTTAACCAGTGAATACAGGGTGCAGTGGTGGGTACGATAATCACAACCAGTTATGAATCTTAGTGCACCATGATAGACCACATCCAACATCTGCAGGGTGCTTTTAGGAGCATTCATGTAGAGAATGTCACCGTAATCAATGGAGGGAAGGAAAGTCACAGACACAAGGCGTTTCCTGACATTCAGTGATAGACAGGATCTGTTTCTGAAAAAGAAACCCAGTTTAACTTTCAATTTCTTCACTAGGTTTTCCACGTGGAGTTTAAAAGAGAGATGTGAATCGATCAGGATACCCAGATATTTATAGGAATCAACAAACTCAATAGGGACACCATTTGAAGAAAAAATCAGAGGAGGATCTGCTGGAACCGCCTTCCTATTTGAAAAAAACATCCCTTTTGTTTTATCAGCATTTAGGACAAGTTTGAGACGGAACAAATCTGACTGGATGATGTCAAAAGCGGATTGTAGTAACTGGAAAGCCTTAGCTACTGTTTTAGCTCGGCAATAAACAACTGTATCATCAGCATAGAAATGTAAGGATGCATCAGGGATGCAGTGACCTACATTAGCTATGTAGATTGTAAAGAGAGTTGGTCCTAAAACTGAGCCTTGTGGTACACCATTTTTAACTGTTAAATAGCTGGAAGAAGTACCGTTATGTTGAACACATTGCCTCCGATTGGAAAGATAGTTAGAAAACCAACCGATGGTGTGATCAGAGAAACCGATTTCTAAGAGCTTATGACACAGGATGTTATGATCCACAGTGTCAAAAGCTTTGGACAGGTCTAAGAAAAGTGCAGCACAATAGTCCTTAGCATCCAATGCTTCAACAACATCATTCAGAACCTTCAGAGAAGCAGTTGTTGTGCTGTGTTTTTTCCTGAAACCAGATTGATGGAGAGGTAAGATGTTAAATGAGTCCAGATAATTTTTGATCTGAGAGTTTATCAGTTTTTCTTGAACCTTGGCTAAGATGCAGAGTTTAGAGATCGGTCGATAATTGTTCAGTGAGGTGGGGTCACCTCCCTTCAGCAAAGGAAGAACAAAGGCTGTTTTCCAAGCATCCGGAATGGTGTTTTGGCTTATGGATAGATTAAAGATGTGGGTCACAGGGACTGTGATGATATGAGCAGCCAGCCTTAAGAAATAAGGTGGAAGTTCATCTGGACCTGCAGATTTTTTCAGACCAGTTTTGGTCTGAGATGGTGTCTGGCTACTAGGGTTTTTCTCCTCGTCATCTGCAAAAACATCAATGTAGCTGGACAGCAATGCGCAGGGAGCGACCCGCTCTTCCTCGGCGCCCCCCATGTCAAGTCTTTCCAAAATGGCTTGCACCTTACTGTCAGTTTGCACCATGTTAGGGTCAACTGAAACCTGTTCAACACCGGCAGAGATGCGTTGAAACTTTACTTGGCATGTCTGCTCACTCTCCGCAGGATCAACCTTTGAGATCATGCCTAGCCGTGTTCGGGGGCCTAACCACACTTCCTCGGCGGAGAAGTTAACCACCTGGAGCGGAAGAACATGGCTGGTCCTTGTGACAAGTGTTGGGATAACTGCTAATCCAGATGGTAGAGGAGTGGTCACTGGTTCGATGATCAACTGAGAGGCTGCATCTAAGGTTTTAGTGTGACCTTTTACAAACACAGTGGACATCGAGGATGCAGGGATGCGTACTTTGTTTCTTCCTGCAACCCGAACTACTGCCTTTCTCTCAATGCAACAGATCTGTACCTGTTGGAAAGCTGTCCTCCACCCAGAGTCTAAGGATCCACCCAAAGTGTTGTCAAACTCTGTTGTAACTAGCTGTCTGCATCTGTGAATGACATTCAAAACAACAGGGTTCACTGACGGCTTCAGGACCAAGAAGCCACAATTTGGGATCTTTAAACTCATCGTCTCAATTTCCAGTTCAATATATCCCTGATAAGGAATGTCAAGTCCATTCGTAGCAGTTATTTTAAGCCAACTATTTGTAGCTAGCATGCTCTCATCATCACCAATATATTTTCTAAAAAATCATCTGTCATAGTACTGACCTGGCTGCCAGTATCTAGTAAACAATGTGCTGACCTGCCATTAAGTTTTAGATCAACCACTGGACATTTAATTTGTTCTCGTGTGATCTCCAGTGTAGGTGAGTCTACGACATGACCCTGCGTTACCCGACTCACTGCAACCAGGGTCTCTCGTTTCCCGACGGACTAGAAATGGGGTACTCATCAGAGTTTTTGTATCTTCTCTGGGGACACTGTTTGGCAACATGACCAGCAGTTTGGCACTTGAAACATATCGGCTTACCGTCAGGGGTAAATCTTGGACCAGTTTTGGTCTGAGATGGTGTCTGGCTACTAGGATTTTTGTTCTGAATTGTCAGCTCTTTCACAGCCTTAGTGAGTTCTGTTATCACTTTCCCTTGCTCAGTGAGCACTTTAAGAACGTCATCCATTGAGACCGACTTCTCATTAGGTCTAGTTAGATTAGTGACTTTATCTTGCTCTTTAAGAGTTTTCATCACATCCTCCAGATGCATTGGATTTTCTGTCTCTTTAACTGCACAGCACTGTGCTTCGGCTTTAACAGTACGGCAGTTATTCACGTTACTCCTAACCGTTTTTGTGCTAGGGGCTTGGTCTAAGGACCACAAGTAAGCCTCCTCACGCACCTCTATAAAAGTGGATGTAGGTTTTCCTCTTACATGTTTTCGGAGTTCTCGTTTCAGTGAGAGGTCTCTGATGCCCTCAATGAACTGGTCTCTCAACACTGCGTTCTCATTACCCATGGAATTAGGATGCTGTTTCCATACCAAACTAAAGGCCTGAGATAATGAATGTGAAAAGTCACGTATGTCTTCACCCTCCTTCTGTTTACAGTTGTAGAAGCTCTGTAAAAGTTGGGCAGCGCTACGTTTATCTCCAAATGCATCTTTTAAGTAAACAAGCAGGTCTTTTACAACATCACCATCAGCTTTGCGTAAACGCACTTCTTCCAGAGCTGGGCCTCTTAACAGCGACAGCACAAAATCAAACTGTTCGGGTGCAGATTGGTTTCTAGCAGAAATTACCCTTTCTACTTCTTCAATAAACTCATCCACACTCCTCCCATCTTTGTCAATGTCTCCACTAAATGGTGAAATGTGCCTTTCTCTGGGTACGTAGACATAAGACCTGGTAGGCTCATTATTTAGTGATGATATGACTGTCATGACTTCATCTTGCCTTCGGGCTAACTCACTTAGTTGTTGTAACACCCCAGCTTGTTCAAGGTCATTTTGTCCGGTATCCTCGTTATTATTCACTGCTAACTGTTGTCCCTCCATCTCAATGTTTATGGAACCCTCTTGTTCAGACCTGTTCTGAAATTATTATTATTATTTTTTTTTCAGTTCACTTAACAGTCAATAGAAGTATTAACAGTCAATAGAAATTTATATAGCAAAGGATAAATTGGTCGAAGTTCGGAGTCCGCCGGAGGTCCCTGGGCTGCTCCAAGACCGCTGCTGGGCGATGCTTCTCCCGCCTGGAATGCGCTCTGGTCTGACGATCGCCTCGGCTGAAATCCCTCACGACCACAGACTGCTCAGCAACGTCCCCCCTCTGGTCTCGAAACAGATGCCTCCTCACCGACGTGATGCCCACGTCCTCTCTGGTGTAGGCCACTTCTTCACCACTGCCGTTTGCAGAGGTGGGTAGGAACGCGTTACATTTACTCCGTTACATTTACTTAAGTAACTTTTTGAGAAAATTGTACTTGTGAGAGTAGTTTAAATGTGAAAGACTTATACTTTTACTTGAGTAAATTTTAGGGGAGGAAACTGCAACTTTTACTCCGTTACTATGGGCTTTCTGCCGATCGCTACCGTTACTTTTTGTTTAAAATATATAAAAACATTTGCGGCAAATTTATTGCGTTACTTATTGTCACCTGACATGTAACCAATCAAGTGAAGCCAACCAGTCACGTGACCACAACAAACTCTCCACGCAGCCGGCGCAGGCCAGTGACGTTGAGATTCTGGACTCGGTTTGAGATGAAAGCGGTTTGAGAGAAAGACGTTCGGACGGTTCCTGAAAGAATGGCGACAGAAGCTGGCGAAGCGAATTCAGAGCACCTCTGGCCTCACATACGATCTATGTTCACCTTTCAGTCGTCTAAAAAGAACAGTTACATCATGCGCTGTCAGCTGTGTCTGCCAAAACTTGTAGATGTTTCAGCCTACATGAACTCGACGTCAAATTTGAGAAAACACGTTGCGGTAAGTTTACCTTTATTTTTTTCTTTTTGTGTGTGTAATGATGTCAGCTCTATTACAACAGCATGCATAACTTTAAAACTGTGTATGATGTGACTATTGAATGTTACGTGGTGTGTTACTAAAAACGTGTTCACACTCTGTGAGCACACATGAGCAAAATGCTAATGTAGCTAAAAACAAAAATATTAAAAAAACATAATGGTCTTTCTTGACTTTATTAAACAGAAATACTTGTTTTTATAAAACAAAATACCGATAGTCTGAGTTCATTACCGTAAACATAAATACTTTTGATAAAAAAATAAGGTATTTCTTGATTTCAATATCATAAATGAAGGTTGAATGAATAAAGAAATACTTGCTTTATATAAAAAATAGTGTCTTTACTTCACTAAACAAATAATATGTTTACAAAAAAGACTTGTAAAATGTTTATTTTGAAAATGTTTCAAGTGATCAATACGTTTGTATAGGCCAACTCTTTCAGGGATGAAGATGTTCACATCCTTGATAGAGAGGAACGATGGTTTGAGAGAGGAGTAAAGGAGGCCATCTTTGTGAAAAGAAACTGTCCATCATTAAACAGAGGTGGAGGCCTCCGGGTTCAACTGTCCCCCTCTTACAATGCTGTTATTGCTAGTATCACTCAGCCCTCTGTTATTGTTGTTATGCTAATTACGGTTGTTATGCTGCTCACAGAGGGCTGAGTGATGCAATAACAGCATTGTATGTGATAGTGTATCTCTCTCTCTCTCGATCGATCAAGAGTATGTAAGAATAATAATAATAATAGAAGAAAGCTTTTTTTGAACAAGTGGGTCTTCAGTCTGGTTTTGAACAGAGTCAGATCAGAGGTGGCACGCAGCTCAAGGGGGAGGCTGTTCCAGGCTTTTGGACCGGCAACAGAAAAGGACCGGTCTCCCCATTGTTTGTACCTTGAGAATGTGAAGAGCCACTCAGCTACTGTTGAATAGCAAGCAGCCATCAGTGACCTATACTTTGACGATCAAGGCTGATGCCCTCTGTTAACATGTGAATAGCTAGTTTCTGGAAGTCAGCAGTAACTGGTTAAACTACTATTTTACTGAGTTTTTGCCCTGGTAAAGACACGGGTCAAACAAGTTACCGGTAATCATAATAATTATTATTCCCTGATATATGCTCAATAATCCAGGTAGAAAAATCTAAAAAAGCTAAGTCTGGTCCTCTGGACATTAAAAAAACAAAACAAAGCTTTGTTTTGTTTTTTGAATGTCCAAAGGACCAGACTTAGCTTTTTTAAATAATAATTACCGGTATTATTAACTCAATGATTTGGCATGTCTTTGAAAATGTAATAGGTTTATCTGAAATGTTTGATGTGTGGATTATATATTATTATTTGTTTTATTTATTTATTTTTATTTTTTTGTGAACAGAGAATCCATCCGAACAGCTTGATGAAATATACTGAGTTGGTAGATTCCAACAAGAAGCGAAAATCCTCCTCTTCTAATGAGCCACCGATGAAGAGTGTGAAAATCACAGATTCCCTCATCTCTCCACGAGTAACACAGGCAAAGCTGGATAGGCTCATTGTAAATTTTGTCTGTGAAGCTAGCCAACCATTTTCTGTGGTTGAGGCACCATCCTTTAAGAACATAATTAAATCTCTTCATCCTAATTGCACTTTAATGACAAGAAAAACATTATGCTGTAGAATACAAGAAGCTGCAAAGAACTTGAAGAGCATAATCATTCAAAAGTTGAGCGCTGTGAACCATGTTGCCACCACAACAGACTGCTGGACTGCCAGACAGCGTAGTTATTTAGGTGTCACCTGTCACTGGATAGAACCTACCACACTAGAGAGGCAATCTGCTGCTTTGGCCTGTCAGCGTGTTAAAGGCTCACACACATTTGATGTCCTTGCTGCTGCATTAGAAGGAATACATTCTGAATATCAGATCAGGGAAAAGGTGACCAGAACAACAACTGACAGTGGCTCCAACTTCTTGAAAGCCTTTCGTTTGTATGGTGTGGATGAAAAAGAAGATAAAGATGTCACTAGACAAGAGGAGAAAGACTCCATCATGGACGAAGCATCAGAAGACGAAAGTGAGTCAGAGATGGATTATCACGATGTAGCTGCCATTCTGGATGATGACACCGGCCTTGAGTACCAACTTCCAAAACACCAAAAATGTGCATGCCATCTCCTGAATCTCATTTCAACAGTTGATGCCACTCGTGCAGAAGTGGGCCAGCATGAAACCTATAGAAGACTATCTCGATCTTCTTTTGCTAAATGTACTGCTCTGTGGAATAAAACAAGCAGGTCAAGCAAGGGGTTTGAAACTGTTGAACGTGAATGCAAGCTGCAGTTCCTCAGACCTAATCAAACCCGTTGGAACTCTGTGTACCTAGCTGTTGAAAGAGTGGTGCGCATTCACAAAGAACAGGGAGAATCTGCATTTCGCAATGTATGCACAGCATTGCAGATCAAGATGTAAGTTGGCTTCATGTTAATAAACACATTAAAAGTATTATTAAAATGATTAACTTTTATATTGTAAGTATGTGTTTACATGCACTGCACATTTAACATGTCAACAAAAATTACAATTCAGTTTTCATTTAAAGGTTGAATCCAGCTGAAATGGGATTTTTGGCTGAGTATGTTGCTGTGATGAAACCTGTTGCCATGGCCCTCAACATTCTTCAAGGAGAATCATCTGTGCACATGGGCTTCCTCCTGCCAACCCTACACCAGTTGCAAGACAAGCTGAAGAAGCTGGTATCATCTTGCAAAGTGTGTGCACCTCTCATCGATGCCCTGCTGGGTGGCATTCAGAAACGTTTTGCTGAGATGATGAAAGAACCTGAGCTCATCGCTGCAGCTATACTCCTACCTAAATTCAAAACAAACTGGACTACAGATGAGAACATCTTAAAATCTGGTAAATATAAAAACATCAGTGTGCGTGTGTGTGTGTGTGTGTGTGCACATTACAAAACATTACATACATGTACTTAGCCTGGTTAAAACCAGACCCTGTCCTTCACTTCGCTTCAGACAAGGGTCTGGACTTTCTCCATTGAAAATCAATTCTTGCTGGAGGCGTGGGCTCTGCTGATGGCTGCTCCCCCGTGGTCTTCTGAACTTGACTTCAGCTCCACCTCCTGCTGAATTTTCTCTCGCTCCGTTGTATATTCTGTGTTTATATGATAATTAAACGTCCTAATAAAATAAAATAAAACCATGGAGCGCTGGTCCAACACACCAGAAGACCAGGAAATCTGATGGGACTCGGGCAGCAACGTAAAACCTGACTTTAATTCTCTCGTGACAACCTGAAGCATTTCCTTGTTCATACACTCAGCGGAGGGTGAGGAGGAGAAGGAGGAGGGAGGAGGGAGCGATTACTTGACTTTTGGGGAAAAAAAACAAAAGAAAACTCCAGATAAGGGATTAAGAAGGGGAAATTAATAAATTTGTGTCACATATCAAACAGTCCTGCATCGCTTTGAATGAGAACATGCGGCTGCGCGCTGGGACAGATAGGTGGGGGCATTTCCTTATCAGCGGAGGGAGAGAAGGAGGAGGAGGAGGGAGCGAACACTTGACTTTTGGCCAAAAAAACAAAAGAAAACTCCAGATAAGGGATTAAGAAGGGGAAATTAATAAATTTGTGTCACATATCAAACAGTCCTGCATCGCTTTGAATGAGAACATGCGAATGCTCGCTGCTGGCTGCGCTGAGACAGGTGGGGGCGTGGGTTAGGGGCCAAAAACTCAGCCCCTTCTGTTCTCTGATTGGTCTGGTCAAAAATCTACCGGAGAAATCCTTGTCTATGGGATAAGTCCCAGACTGTGCAGTGAAGGGAAATGAGAATTGAGCGGAGCTGTGCAGGAAGGCGAGGGCCAGGCTAACATGTACTATAAATAATGCATAAGTGTACAGAAGTAATTCTTGACAAAAAATGTTTTTAAAGGTCTCAACTACATCAAGGATCACTTGGACACTAACACTGATGACAACAGCCCAAACAGCAGCCGCTCTGATGAAGAAGACTTCTTTGGATCCATTAAGACCAGCAAATCAGGAGAGCTGGAGAGGTATCTTTCATGTCCATCCACTGGAGGTATGGCTCTGTTACACTCCTTTCCTCAAATCAAGCGGTTGTCACTCAAAGTCAACACAAGTCTTCCAGCGTCTGCATCTTGTGAGAGACTCTTTAGTCATGCAGGACTCCTTTTTACTGCTAAGAGATCACAGCTTCACTGCAAAAACCTTGAGAGCCAGCTACTCTTAAAGCTCAACAGTCACATTATTGAATAATGTTTCACTGAGTTTATGTTGTCTATTGTTCTAAGTTCAAGAATACACAGTCCTTTGCTTGATGGAACGGTTTGGAGACTGAAGTAAAAAATGCAAAAACGATGATTACATGATCAAAACTGGACTATTGCAAAAATATAAATGAAATACTATTACTGTATATATGTTGCTTTGCAGTTCGATAGTTAGGTGAACTGTTTTTTTATTTCTCTTTTTTGTTAAATCGCTTAAAGATGACTGTTGTTTGATTTGATTGACTGTAAGAGGGGGTTATTACTAAATCCTTTTGGCTGGTATTGCCTTTGTGTTATCTATAACAATGTTCACTCTCATTAAAAGTTATGTTTCCTTGTAAATCCATTTGCATGTTATAATTTAATGACACGAGATGGTACTCCGCAGTTACTCACTACTTGAGTAGGTTATAATCAAAGTACTTTTTTACTTTTACTCAAGTAAATTTTTGGATGCCTACTCACTACTTTTACTTGAGTAATATTTGGTTCAAGTAACAATACTTTTACTTGAGTAAAAATTTTGAATACTCTACCCACCTCTGGCCGTTTGCTAATGCTACCGCTGCGCCACCATATACATGCACTCGCAGAGAGAAAAAACGAGAACCCCACTCCTGGTACCAATATTTGAAACCGGGATAAATGCAGCACACAAAGCTTCAAATAGAAGGGGTTCTTTATTTTCAAAAATAAACTATTCCCTATATAAATTCTAACTATTCCTAAACTAAATTCCTTATATAAAAAAAAAACAAGAAAAAGTCTGTGTTTCGAACGGCAGCAAGCCTTAGCTTCAAATAAAATGGCGGACCGACAACACGGTTAGCACCCAACAGAGCAGCATGCAGCTGCACGTAACAGCTGAAATCTAATAGCGTGAAAACTACTGCATAACAAACGGCAGCGGCACTCTACGAGAGAACAAACAGAAATAAAACATTAGCATCGTCTCTATAGCTTCATTCACGGAAGATAATTCAGTTCCAACAATTACCGAACACTTGGATTCTCCTCTCACGTGGCCAGAGTTGTCTCCTTCACCAAGTCTCAGATAAAATGTCCTTCTCTTCCGTTTTTACCAGTCCGTGCCACCGTACATAAACAAAGGGTTTTTTCTCTATTTCCGGTCCTTTTAGACCTCTCTGTACCAACAGCACCACATGCTGATAAAAACAAGAATTATAACCAGTAGGTGAAAGTAAAGCAAAACATGTTTTGTTTTTGTTTAAAATACATGTGACATTGTTGTGGTGTTGCTAATATTTAGGTGTAGAATCAGAGTACTGTAGACGGAGCTCACTTCATAACACCATGCTTTATTCAACTTCCTCCAACTTCTTCTTCTCTCCTCCACACATCCTGCTCTCTCCCTACTCGGAGGTTCCCCCTGCTGTCAGTCTTATGCAATTGCAGGACACAACATTTCCCTTTTCCTGAAACAATTACTTACATGTAAATTTGTACAGTAACCTGACAGCAGAAAATCAAAGTAATCAAATTATTATTTCTGTAAGCCAACAGTAATATGAAAGTTTACCCTGTTAACCCTTTGCATTACAGTATGAACAGTAGTAAATTTACTTGTCTTACAGAACAGTATGAACAGGAATAGTTTACACTTTTTTCACTCTAACTTACAAAACCTGACAACCAGCTTGGTGCATTTCTATCTCTTTGACTTCTTCTTAACACAGCAAGCGGTTCATCAGTATTTCCTGGCAGTGCATATGCATCGAGTACAGTATCATCATTTTGTTCTGCAGCACGTAAGATTTGTTTTGGGAAGAGTGCAAGTTTTGAAGCATTCCACTTGCGCCCATCACTCAGTAAGAAAGTATTTGGTCCAACTTTCTTCATTACAGTACGTGGTTCTGTGAATCTGGAAGATCCTTTGGAAACGTGATCCGGTCTGCGAACACGAACCGTGTCACCCACGTTGAATGTTGGTACTTTAGCTCTCATTTTCTTGTCAGTATATTCCTTCATTTTGTTTTGCTTTTGTTTCACCCTCTGTTGTATTTGAGCTTGGCTTTTGCTCTTCAGTTCTACTGGGAGTATGTTTAACTTGGTACGCATCTTTCTGTTCCTCAGTAGTTCAAATGGAGTAGCTCCGGTAGTTGCATGCGGAGTAGCTCGGTAGTTGTGAAGGAATTCAGTGACAGCTTCCTTCCATGAGCTGTGACTTCTTTCAGCTGTTTGTATGCAGTCTTTAAGCACTCTGTTAAATCTTTCCACAGCACCATTTGCTCTGGGATAATATACACTTGACTTTAAGTGCTGTATCTCTCTCTCTCTCAGAAAAGTAGTAAACGCATGCGAAGTAAACTGAGTACCATTATCTGAAACAAGATACATCGGATTACCCTCCCTACTGAACACAGTGTTTAAAACCCGTATTATTACATCTGTAGTAACAGTAGGAGCGAATGCAACCTCAGGCCATTTGCTGTAGTAGTCTGTTAGCACAATAGCATAACGGCAGTCCCATTTAGCATTTTCAAACGGACCTGTAATGTCTATTGCAACTTTTTCCCATGGTTTGCTAGGAAATTCAACAGGAGTAAGTGGAGCAGTAGTAGTTATTTGTTGCACTGGAACAGCATTCGGCAACATCTGTACTTTATGTATGAAATTTTTATCATAACCAACTTCCCTAACTGACATTCCTGGAGAATGTTCTGAAGCAGTATTTGTTAAAGCTGGTTGAACCATAGAGGTAGTAGAAGTAGCAGTAGCAGTAGCAATTTGTCGTCCCTCAAGCTTCATTTGTAATGCTTGGAATAAATCTAAACCCAGCAGGGCAGCACCTGACTGAACAACAATAAGAGTACCTTCAGTAGAAATACCATCATGAGAAATAGTAGCTTTTAAGCACCCTTTCACAGCAATTTTCTCTTTTGCATAAGTAACAAGAGTAACTGTAGGTTCAGTTAGTACACAGTCATAAAAGTAGGTGTGGTAGATCTCTTCTGGTATAATGGACACTGATGAGCCTGTATCCACAATCAGCTCAACATCTGTACGTCGTCCATTAACAGTCACTTGAACGGTGCAGAGAATCTTGTCTTGTACAGCATTGTTCATGTAAAGAACCGTGGCTTCATTAACGACGACTTCACGTACCTCCTTTTGAGTTGAACGGCAAACACGTGAAAAATGACCCACTTTACCACACTGGTTGCATGTCGTTTTAGCAGCAGGGCATGAAGGGTTGTTAGCAAGATGGTCGAAGGATCCACAGCGGAAGCAGGAACGGCGTGTAGTGGCAGCAACTTGAGTCGTGAAAGTAGCATGGTCCCGCGGCGTCCTCCTCGCGTCCCAGCGGCGGCTCGACTTCGGCTGTCTTTGTACGGCCCTCACGGGAGCTGAAGCGTTAGCAGCGTTAGCATCAGACAGTACAGCCCTCACGGGAACAGAAATGCTAGCAGCGGTAGCATCAGAAAGTACGTTAGTGTAGCGTAGTTGATTCTGCGTTGTGTCTTGTGTGAAATAACAGCCAGACGACATCTGCTTGGAATGCTCATTTATTGCTCATGTACCTGCACCCAATCAGCAGAAAACAGCAATCAAAAACAGGCTTTTTCTCCTCACAGTTCCACAGCGCCTGCTCCCCCAAGAGTTTGCACAGAAAGAGAGAAAAGGAGAAAACAGAGGCCTGCGCGTGTGGAATAACCCGTAATAAAATAAAAGTTACAATAATGAATCACAAAACCCAACAATGAGCATAATAATCCTAAACAGCACATAAATAACAAGGAAAATAGTAATAATAAATAAAACAAAATAATTCCAGATCAAAAGCAACAAAACATCACATACCTGCACCCAATCAGCAGAAAACAGCAATCAAAAACAGGCTTTTTCTCCTCACAGTTCCACAGCGCCTGTTTTCATGAACAAATACTGTTTTCAGCACATGGCTTAACAGTGCTTCATGTGATATTTATTAGCTAACTATTTACACAGTTCCAACACTATTAAACAACATTTAAGTGTCCCAAAGCACATTATTTTACAAGGACAGTAGTAAAATGATAATTTCTTAGGCTTTAAATACACTTATTGAACACAGAAAACAGAAATTCGTACCTGCTCCCCCAAGAGTTTGCACAGAAAGAGCGCGAGAGAGCTGTGCGGTTTCTCTTCATGAGTTATAATGGTACGATCCACTTATATTTCTCTTTCTTAACCCCAACTGGCACTCAAAACAACAATCAAAGAACTCGAAATGTTCCACAGTAACAATAATAATTCACAGTTCCATTCACAGCACATTCAATTTAAATAAAAAGAATAGTTTTGAAACAGGAAGTTACCCGCTGTTTTGGAAATGGATCTGTCGTCTTTTCAAAATAAAAGCTGCCGATACTCGTAATTTCTTACTGGAATAGATTTTCACTTGACAATCTAGTGTAACAACATCACACTGCTACATTCACCTCCACTGTTTTACACTAGATTGTGCATCTTAACCAAATAATAAAAAATAATTAAAAAAAAACACACAAAAAAACAAAACAAAATAAATCAACAACAACAATAAACATACAAAACTTTTTTTTTTTCTTTAAATCTGGTCATGACATTACATGTGACCCAAGTATACCCTCCCTACAAGACCAAAATGGTCGACCAGCATAGAGCTATTCAATGAAGAATTAGGAGAGATGAGGGGTAGCTAAGTCCCCACCTCACCATAGAAGACATGCCACGTACACATCTATCACAGAGTACACCCAAAATCACTCAAATGTGTCCAGTACGATGGACAACCTAAATAAAATTATGACCAGACCCCAGTAAAAGAGAGAGAGAAAAAAAAATCCCATTACCAAGAAAAGAAAAAAAAATACAAAACAAATGGCCCTATGACAAAATTTTAACTCTTTGTGTGGACATTGTCTGAATTAACCTGTTAACAGGTTTGATAAATCTACCTAGTCTCGTCCGTATCCCTCCCCCTTGGACAACCGAAGCGACCGAGTCACATCCAGACACATTTGAACCACTAACGGCCTTAGTTGTACCGATAGTGTCACTCGGGTGTAAACTTATGCCGACAGAGTCTGAAAGCTGGTCGCCAGTGTTATCTTCAGAGTGTGAGCTCTCTGACCCATGAGCTACCCCATCCAGGACACTCCTATGGTCTCCACAGGAAGACATGACCCCTGTACTCTGAACGCTACCATCGTTCCCTCCAATAGCTTCAGGTTCTCTAACTACTGTCACTTCGCCTGTGGTCATCACCACACTAGACTCTGGAAGGGAGGAAACCCAGTGAGCTGTTCGAGCATCACTGTCCCGCTCACCTGAAACCACATCATCTGACGACTCACTCTCTGAAACTGTGTTTGAAAGAGAAGCCTGAGATACAGAATCATCCCATGATGGCAAAGGCAAAAAGTTTACAGGCATGATCAGATTCCTATGAACTGTCCTAACTCGTCCTGTGATGGGATGACGGATAACATAGGTGTTCAGTTCACTGTTTTTATGGACCACAATGTAAACCGTATCTTTCCAACGATCAGCCAATTTTCGTTTTCCCCGTTCCCCTTTGTTAGCCATCAATACTCTGTCTCCCTTCTCCAAAGAGTGTCCCTTAACCTTTCGATTATACACCTCAGCTTGTCTCAATTGCTGTTTCTCAGCATGCTGCTGAGCCAAAGTTATTGCTTCCCTGAGGTCTGTGCGCAACGACTGAACATATTTGTCCATGTCAGCAGTCTCTCCATCCAAGAGAACACTTCCAAACATCACATCAACAGGTAACCTAGGGGTTCGACCAAACATTAAAAGGAAAGGCGGAAAACCTGTGGTTTCGTGAACCGTGCAGTTATAGGCAAAAGTCAGTGTGTTTAGCATCTGAGGCCATTTTTCCTTTGCTCGAGGAGGCAACGCACGGATCATACTACCCAGAGTGCGGTTTAGACGTTCAGCCTGGCCATTTCCCGCAGGATGATATGGTGTGGTATGGCTCTTACGAACACCGGCCATCTGGAGTAGTTCGGCAATGAGGGAGCTTTCGAAATTAGCCCCTCTGTCAGAGTGAATACAAGCTGGAAACCCGTATATGGAAAAAAAATTATTCCATAACACGCGAGCCACTGATTTGGCAGACTGATTTGGACATGGGTAAGCACAGGCTAGTCTGGTAAAATGGTCTGTCACCACTAGAACGTCAATGGACTTGTTATTGACATCCTCTGCGGACCAGAAGTCAATACAAACTAGTTCTAGCGGTGCTGATGTGACAACAGAAACAAGTGGAGCCCTGGCCTCAGGTTCTGGTGCTTTGCTCAAGACACACCTCTTGCAATGACTCACATATTCTTTGACATCATGTTCCATCGAATCCCAGTAAAAACGTTGTCTGGCAAGCCACAGTGTGCGCTGCTGACCTTGATGGCCTGCATCATCATGCACCCCTTTCAACACCTGGCCTCTCAAAGCAACTGGAACCACAAATTGGAACACTTTCTTCTTGCTCACCACATGTTTAGAAACGCGGTACAACACGCCCAGCCGGGTCGTGAGTTTACCCCATTGTCGCAATGTACGATTTGTCTCCCGAGATTCATGGACACGCTCACGTCGGGATGGACGACTTCCCCTGTTCACATAAAAGGAAACCCGGCTGACTACAGGATCCTGACACTGTTTATCATACAACTCCTCATGAGTGAGGACAGGCAGTGGGCTCTGCCCCACTGGAGACAGTTTTTCCAGCTGCTGTGTGTAGCAGGTTGCCCTCATTTTCGCACCTTCACTCCAACAACGGTGAGACTTAAGTAAGGCTGACACCTCCTCACGAGAAACTCTCCCACCGCTGTCCATAATGTCCACACTACCTGAGACAGAGCCCTGGGTCGGAGAAGTGAGTTTGCACTTCTCATCCGCAGACTCTTCCTGGGAAAGACGAAACATGTTTTGAACGTCTTCCACCAACAAACCTCTGGCTCCTTCCAACAAAGTGTTGTATGGAGTCCTCGTCAAACGGTGTATCATCTTGTGTTGAGCGAATGGTTCCCTGCTCAGTGCATCTGCCACAATATTTCGCGGCCCTGGAATATACTGAATGTCAAAGTCAAAGGGGGCCAGCTTGGCCACCCATCTCTGTTCGCAAGCGTCCAGCTTCGGCTTGGTAAGAATGTACTTCAGAGGATTGTTATCAGTCCAAACAGTAAATTTATGTCCGCGCAACCAATGACTAAACTTATCATGAATAGCCCATTTCATGGCGAGAAACTCGAGCCTATGAGCAGGGTATTTGGACTGCGCATGATTCAAGGACTTACTAGCAAAGGCAATGGGCCTCGCAATCTTGTGGTCATCTTGTACTTGTGACAACACAGCTCCTAATCCGGAAGATGACGCATCAACAGAGAGCAAAAAAGGCTTTGTAAAGTCAGGGTGGGCAAGAAGAACCTGCTCTGTCAACGCAGCTTTTAAAGTTCTAAATGCTTCGCTACACTCCAGGGTCCAATCAGCCGTAACAAGCTTACGCGCCAAACCCTGCTTCTTCCTACCCTTCCCCCTCCGTGGCTTGGCCGTCCCTGTAGTCAGTTGGAATAATGGCTTGGCAATCACAGAGCAGTTCTCAATGTAGTGCTGATAATACACCACCATGCCTAGGAAAGAGCGAATCTTCTTAGGAGATGGCGTAGTGCCATCAGGTTCCATAAGATCTGCTTCTGACACGCCTACAATTGCCTGCACTTTTTCAGGGTCTGTTGCAATTCCGTCTCTCGTAACAATGTGACCTAAGAACTTCACAGACTTTCTTAAAAACTGACACTTGGATGGGGACAGTTTTAGGTTATGTTCTCTTAACCGTCGGAACACCATCTCAAGCCTCTGCAGGCTTTCCTCCTCAGACTTTCCATAAACCAACAGATCATCCAAGTAACAAAGCAGGCTTAAAAAGTTCTGGTCACCAAAGATCGTGAGCATCATTCGCATGAAAGTAGCCGGGCTGTTACACAGACCCTGTGGCATTCGGTTATACTCATGTAATCCGAGAGGAGATGAGAAAGCAGTGTACTTCCTATCATCTTCGTGAAGTGGGACATTGTAGTATCCTGAAGTCAAGTCCATTGAGCTAAAGAATGCGTTACCTCCCAATGCTGCCAGGATGTCAGCTTGGTGTGGTAAAGGGTGCGCATCTTTGACTGTACGAGCGTTCAACCACCTGAAGTCTGTACACAACCTCAAGTCACCATTTTTCTTCCAGCAAAGAACAAGTGGAGAAGCATACTCACTGCTTGACTTTCTGATAATTTCACGCTCTTCCATGTCATCTAAAGTTTCTTTCAACTTTTGGTAGTGAGCAGGAGAAAGCCTACGATAAGGCAGGCGAAAAGGGCGTTCATCAGTAAGTCTGATGCGATGGCAGAATTCGGCAGCCTTGCCGCAATCCAAGTGATGTCTTGAAAACACATCTTCATACTTTACCACCAAGTCAGTCAGCTTCTCTCGCCAATGTTCAGAAACTTCACAGTCACTAACAGATAGATCCTGCAGCCCCAAATCAGCCAATTTGCCAGGTCCAACTTTTGTTTTAACACTGCAACATGACTCAGCTGTAAGGCTGCCATGAGAACTGTCCACTTTACACACATTCTGGTGTACCCTCATGTCTATACCACCATCAAAATCTTCCAAAGCAATGCATGGATACACATCAGCCACCTTACCCCGGAATTACACCACATGCGTTACTGCTCCGCCCCGCTCCGGTCCGACCTCCGCAGCAAATCGCACCCATTATAATCAATGACAGAATTTACACTGGCTCCGCACGGCGGCGGAGAGCTGCGGAGAGCGGACGGCAGTCCGTCAAAATTAGAAAATTTTCTATTTCTGCCGGATGACGGAGCTGTGCCGGAGTCAACTTTTGAAGATTACGTCGCACCAACAGGAAAAGGAACGAGCACAACTTCCGTATTTACAAAATAAAATCACCACGGGCGGACTAATCCTAGCTCTATACGGATTTATTTGTACAAAAATGCTGTCAAACTATCAATTATGACTATTCTATGACTAAACTATTATATTTATGACTATGACTACACCTAATAACGCAATACAAAAATAAATAAATAAAAAAGTATTTTATTCTGAAATGTAAACATCACTTCCTGTTGCTCAAACCATGTAGCTCATTTACGAGAGAAGATCAAGGCAGCAGTCTCTCTACAGTTGTTCTCCTTCTTTCCACCGAATGAATTGTTTTGTTCTGACTTACTTATTTATCACTTGATTTATCGCGCGATCTCGCACGTGTCTTGGAGCGGCGCATCCAGGCGGACCTGAGCGGAGCGGAGGCAGTGGGAATTGGACTCGTTCAGCTGCGACCTGCGGACCGGAGCGGGGCGGAGCCGCGTGCAGTGTAATTCCGGGGTTAGCGTTCCTTCTCAACACAATTGGAGACATAGTAGGATTGATGATTTTCACAGGAAGCCACCCTCCTCCCCACAGTGGAGTAACTACTCTGCCCACCATTACACTACGGTGCACACAGCGTGAAGTGCTTGGTTCAACAACAACAGTACTCCCCACAGAGAGTTCAGTCTTAGGTGGAAGACGGCCCCACACCACATGCTCACTCATAGGTTCAAGAGTCACGGCCTTTGTCAGTTTGACAGTCCCAACTTTCTCTGGAATTTCCTCCCCCCTCCACCTTTCAAGATTGGCCAAAAAACTGACAAACTGACTATTTTCATCCAAACATGTCGAGTCAGGTCTACTCAGTATCCGCCAATAGGCCTCATTAGACTTAAACTGTTTGATGAGCGGTTTCATCACATTTGTGCCCACAATGAGCTCATCAGCCTGACCATCAACCACTAAAACCGGGACAACATAATCAAACCCAAACAGTTTAAGTTGCAGTTCACAGATTCCCACCGGAACAGTCTGTTTGCCACCACACCCAACAAGAACAATGTTAGTGGGAGGGATTACATCTCCCATCACCACTCCTGCCTCACGCAACTGAGGGATTATGTCTGCACGTACAGATGTAGCCATAGATCCGCTATCTAACATCCCCCGTAGCTCAATCTTGTTGCCAACTAGCACTGTAGTGAAAAACAGGCTGTCACTGATGGGTAGTTTTGCCACATTTTGAAAAATTACAGTTTTATCATTAGATACTGTGTTGCAAGCCATCATGTAAACAGTTTGGATGTCATTGTCAATATTGGAGGAAACACTAGAAAGGCCCACACCGTCCCCCGCTAAATGAAGGCCATCTAGTTTTCCTGAAGCGAATCCGCTTGTCCCTGACCAATCGGGTGCGTTTGAGGTTTCTGAGTTTTAGAACAGTGAACACTGATGTGCTCTGGAGAGAAGCATCGAAAACATAATCTATGCATCCTACAATGTGACCTAGTGTCATGTTGCCGGTTGCCACAAACCTGACATTCCCGTGATTGTCTGGAGACCTGCTTATTGGACCTGCTGCTTATAGCCTGAGTGTTGCTGATCAGCGCCGTCTCCAAAAGACTCAAGACCCTGTCCACCGTGGTGTTTTCAAAAGCTGTTTTGTAGCTCTCTGGCTCTGGAACATTTTTAGAAATGGGCAACACAGTTTGTTCATTGGCAGCTACACCCACGTGTGAAGGCTCGGTAACCCCCACTTTCTGTTTCTCACGGCTCCGAACAACTGCATGGTCCCTTAAGTATTCATCTAAATGGTCTTGAACTTCACTAGCTGTCCAATCGCGAGAAGGCTTTGTTTTAAAAACTAGTGCCAGCTCTCTGTCCGGACAATGGCGAATAAACATGAGCACCAAATGTGAACTCAGGTCAGTCATTGAGTCCCCCTTACTAGACAAGCATCGTTCAGCAACCTCTGCAGCTTTGTTAAGCCGTATCCAGTAATCAAGAGGTCCCTCGTTTGTGTATGGTGTGCTAGCGTAGAAATCCGCTAGAGGCAGATCTGAATGGACTGTGTCTCCAAAATGTTGTCTGAGAATACTAAATATTACAGAAACATCTGTAGCTTTTGCATTACTGCGCATCCAAACTCTAGTGACATCTCTTGCCCTCCCCATCAATCTGTTCATAACCACTTCAACCTGTTCAGCCTTAGTGGACTGTTTCTGTCTAAGGTAGGCCTGCATGAGGTCTTCCCACTCGAAAACAGAACATTTATCAGTTTTGTCACCCCTAAAATAGGGTGGAACATCAAAATCAGAGCGTAATACAAGATTAAGTTTTGATGCATCAATAACAGTATTACCACCTTGAAATGACTGTGAAGTGTCCTTGTTGTGATCCGGGATTGATGCAGGTGGAGGCTCTGACACAGCATTCTGCATCAACGACATCTTGATGGACTCTCCTATTTCTGACCCAATGGTCCTGATTAAATCTGTTAATTGAATGGAGGCAGCTTCTCCATCAGGTGAAAATGCAGGACAGGATGAGGGAATCACTGGGCTCAGTCCCGGAGTGAAACTTAAAGTCTGACTAGTGAAGTCATCAAACCCCTTTTTCCTCCCAGACTCAGAAATGTCTGAGCCCAAAACACCTGGGTTTCCTGGGGTAGCAAACTGCAAAACCCCTCTCCCCCTACCAATGGATAATACCCCATGACTAGGAGTTGACATTTCATTCACATTGCGACCCTCCATGGGGAGACCTCACTGTTACTCTTTATGGGAATGAAACAGGAACCTGTCCAGAATAAAAAAATAGAAATGAGAGGTTCCCAACCACAGTGTCCAAGGAACTCCACACGGACAGCGACTCCAAGGCGCAGATGGAACCAACGGACGTCGTCCAGCAACACCGGTGGTCTGCTTCAGCTGACCAGTCGAAGGGTCACGGCACCAGTTTTGTAGCGTAGTTGATTCTGCGTTGTGTCTTGTGTGAAATAACAGCCAGACGACATCTGCTTGGAATGCTCATTTATTGCTCATGTACCTGCACCCAATCAGCAGAAAACAGCAATCAAAAACAGGCTTTTTCTCCTCACAGTTCCACAGCGCCTGCTCCCCCAAGAGTTTGCACAGAAAGAGAGAAAAGGAGAAAACAGAGGCCTGCGCGTGTGGAATAACCCGTAATAAAATAAAAGTTACAATAATGAATCACAAAACCCAACAATGAGCATAATAATCCTAAACAGCACATAAATAACAAGGAAAATAGTAATAATAAATAAAACAAAATAATTCCAGATCAAAAGCAACAAAACATCACATACCTGCACCCAATCAGCAGAAAACAGCAATCAAAAACAGGCTTTTTCTCCTCACAGTTCCACAGCGCCTGTTTTCATGAACAAATACTGTTTTCAGCACATGGCTTAACAGTGCTTCATGTGATATTTATTAGCTAACTATTTACACAGTTCCAACACTATTAAACAACATTTAAGTGTCCCAAAGCACATTATTTTACAAGGACAGTAGTAAAATGATAATTTCTTAGGCTTTAAATACACTTATTGAACACAGAAAACAGAAATTCGTACCTGCTCCCCCAAGAGTTTGCACAGAAAGAGCGCGAGAGAGCTGTGCGGTTTCTCTTCATGAGTTATAATGGTACGATCCACTTATATTTCTCTTTCTTAACCCCAACTGGCACTCAAAACAACAATCAAAGAACTCGAAATGTTCCACAGTAACAATAATAATTCACAGTTCCATTCACAGCACATTCAATTTAAATAAAAAGAATAGTTTTGAAACAGGAAGTTACCCGCTGTTTTGGAAATGGATCTGTCGTCTTTTCAAAATAAAAGCTGCCGATACTCGTAATTTCTTACTGGAATAGATTTTCACTTGACAATCTAGTGTAACAACATCACACTGCTACATTAGCATCTCTTAATCACTCTCAATTTGTAGCGCCAACGTTGTAGCTTTAGCAAGAGTTAGCTCCGGTTTGAGTAACAGTCTGTCTCTGATTCGATTATTAGCAACACGCTCTATCAGTTGATCACGTAGCATTTGTTCCTCCATGTTTCCAAAGTCACATGTGGCAGCTAACTCACGCAGAGAAGCTAAGAATTGTTGTACCTTTTCATCCGGCCGTTGTACACGTTGTCGAAACTTGTGACGTTCAGCAATCACGTTCACCTTCGGGACGAAATGTTCTTTAAGAGCAGTAATAGCAGTAGCGAACGTGGTCCCGGTATTCGGCAGGCTGTAGAAAAGTCTTTGTCCTTCCGTACCCAACGCATGGAGTAGAACCGCGCGCTTTCTGGCATCAGGCCAGTCGTCTCCCGACGCGGCTATCACTAGCATGTAGTTGTCGAACATCTTTAGCCACGTTGGAAACGGTATTGTCGGTTCACCTGGGCACGGCATGAATGGAGCAGGCAAAGGTACAGAAAGAGCCATCCTCGTCGATCCTCGTCGCCAATGTTGTGGTGTTGCTAATATGTAGGTGTAGAATCAGAGTACTGTAGACGGAGCTCACTTCATAACACCATGCTTTATTCAACTTCCTCCAACTTCTTCTTCTCTTCTCCACACATCCTGCTCTCTCCCTACTCGGAGGTTCCCCCTGCTGTCAGTCTTATGCAATTGCAGGACACAACAGACATGTACCCATTTTTCACCTGGTTACACAAGTGAAAAGAGAAGTCAATTCATACGATACAAGAGTTTCTCCCGGGGTTAGCTTCAAATGTTGAACTTTGTTGGCAAAATTAATGGCGTTCTTTATGTGATGAGGTGTGTTGCCAACAAGAGGAGCTAAAATACCAGCCAGATGTTTAGCAACAATGTATGTCACTGAGTTCATGCTGCTGACGATGGGTCTGAGAGGTGTATCTTCTTTGTGTATTTTTGGAAGTCCATAAAAATAGGGAGTGGCTTCCCCTGGGTACAATCTATAATACAATGATCGATTGTTTTCTCCTTTTCAAGTTTTTGCAGGTAATCTGTGACTTTCTTTTTAAAGGTGTTAGTTGGGTCCCTCTTCAGGGGCTCATAGTTGTTCCTGTCGCTCAGTAGTGTGATTATTTTCTCCTTCTGTCTGTCTCCTGAGTTAGTGGGGACGCTGTCTGCTCTGTGATACCTGTGAGTCCTGATGACTCCTAACTTGTGCTACAAAGGGTGATGGGAGTCACTCAGGAGCCAGACAGAAGGAGAAATCCCACACAAGACAGGCTCTAGACTAGAGCAATGTGGATATCCTAACTGGGCCTTCCTGAAAGCAGAGAAGAAACCCAAACAGGACTCCAGCCAGCCATCAGGTGAAAAGAAGGAACCCAGACCCAGACCAGTGGTCATTCCGTATGTTGCAGGAGTTTCAGAGACATTGAGACGTTTATTTTCTAAACACAACGTCCCAGTGGCTTTTAAACCCCAAAATACATTACGGCAAAGACTGGTTCATCCCAAAGATCCAGTCCCCCAGCACAAACAGAGTAATATTGTATATGCTGTTCAGTGTCAGGAGGGCTGTGATCAGTCTTATATCTGGGAAACTAAACAGCCACTGGCCAAAAGGATGGCCCAGCGCAGAAGATCAACATCATGAGGCCAGGACTCTGCATCAGGTCTCACTCATCTCCAGGCCAGCGGTCACTCTTTCAGGGATAAAGATGTTCACATCCTTGATACCATACCATACCAGCTTTATTTATAGAGCACTTTAAACACCCACAGGACCAAAGTGCTGTACACACAACAAAACAATCATACAGTCAGGTAATAGATAGAGAGGAACGATGGTTTGAGAGAGGAGTAAAGGAGGCCATCTTTGTGAAAAGAAACTGTCCATCATTAAACAGAGGTGGAGGCCTCCGGGTTCAACTGTCCCCCTCTTACAATGCTGTTATTGCTAGTATCACTCAGCCCTCTGTGAATAGCAAACAACCATCAGGGTGCTAATGATCCATCGTTAGGCTGATGGTCCTCCTTGATCATGTGAGCAGCTGGTTTTGGCTGTCATCAGCCAACTGGTTGATCCACTGTGAGAGGGTGCTATTAATAAGACTGAGCTGAATACAGCATCTCAGACTGAGGAAGTCTTTCAGACGAAAGACGAAACGTTTCTACAATTTTTTTTGCTTATTTTTTTTTTGAATGTCCAGAGGACCAGACTTAGCTTTTTAGAAATATAACTCATCATTACTCATTCAATATTTCTCCTACACAACTAAAAACATATATGCATATATTTCGAAATATTTTTATTTTATTATTTCATTTTTTTATTTTTAAGTCTTCAATGTAAAATGGTCCAGAAGTTCCAGTGGGGCGACGCCCTAATGCCCCCTATTGGCCGGCTGCCCCTGGTAGGGGTGGTCCTGAAGGAGGAGTTGGCAAAGAATGTAGTAGAGGTGAACAGAG
>JBBPBX010020524.1:0-43288 GCA_038048925.1 Garcialebias charrua | reverse complement strand
GTCTCTTTAAGAGCTGCTAAAAACTGTGAGGTTCATAAAATCATATAGCAGACATCTGTTGAATATAAAAAGTTTATCCATCCATCCATCCATCCTGCTCCAAGTGGCTGGGGAGAGGGAAGTCTGGGCCTCCCTACTTAGGCTGCTACCCCCGCGACCCGACCACGGATAAGCAGAAGACAATGGATGGATGGATGGATGGATGGATGGATGGATTCAGCTCAAACTGGACAGTTAAAATAACTTGCTTCAAAACTGAGTAATTCCTAAATAGATTTTCAAAAGTGATGTTCTTTGGAATAATGAAGACTGTTCAAGATGCAAATGTGCATTTGAGTCTTTTGAGTGAAGAACTTTCTGGTTTTAGATAATTACTGAATGTGGTATCAGAACATTTTTCTGCAGGACCAATTTCAGTTTTAACAAGTAGCAAAGATTCAGTCAGATGCAGCTAAATCTGCTCAAAATCCAACAATAATTAATAATAATAATATGTAAGAATCAGAGTCAGAGTCAGAGAGTCTTTATTGTCATTTGCACCGCATGTGGTACATGTGATGAAAACGAGATTATGTGCACGGGGTCCCAGTTACATCCAACAACAAATGCAAGAGAAAAAAAAGAAAAATAACAGTAATAACATCCAGAATTAACTAAGAAAAACATCAACTAGTAATACACTAAGCCCTAATGTAGTGGGAAAACATCATTATAAACAGCAGCACGAACATGAGTCTGTATGAGCAGCAGTGGCGGCTGGTGATTTTTTTTATGGGGGGGCGCCATAAATTTTTTTAAAGCATGTGTAGAAGTATGCATATTTATGTTTGTATACTGTAAAGTAAGTTTGTTCATGTTTTTATTTGTATATATCAGGTGTTTCCATTTGTATAACACTATTATTGATAAAACATGGTTCATCTTCACCTTGTTTGAGGCATCAGCGTGAAAAGAGAATGGGAGTGTTCTGCTTCCACTTTTCAATTTTTGGACAACTTCTATCATATTCTGTTATAATTATTTTAGTAATACAAGTTCATACTGTAAATAGAATTGTGAGGGTCCAGACTTAAATAAGGACAAAGGTGTTCAAAAATCCACCAAATAATTCAATTTAATAGTTCCAAAAATAAACTAACAAATAATTAAATTTCAATGAAAAATAAATCAAAAGATAATAACAAATTTGGGCCCAACTTAAACAGGTCAACTGAAGTCTAACAAGGAGGAATGATTCCAGATTAGATTTTAAATAACTGATTTATGGGGAAGAAAAATGATCTATTTTACTGTGATCCACCTGATGAGCTCCACCTATACTTAAGGCTGCAGTCAAGTACTCTTCGCTGGAGCATTGATGCCTACTCATGGTATTTATGCTTCTAGCCAGTTTGTGAGTACAGTACTTTGAGAGACACTTACCTTGTTTTTTGTTGTGTTTCCAGTCCTCGTTTCCATCTTGGTCCTGGGACCAGTTCTCACCCACAATGGATTCCACCGTGGAGAATCAGCCAGAAGATATGCACCACCCATGGCCTTATTAAAAAAAAATATTGAAAGATTATTGAAAGACTATTCAGTACAGCAGGACAGATTCTCTCTCCCAAAAGAGACAGACTGGACAAAAAAATTCTTCTGAACTTGAACAATAAATTCTTGCTGCAATATTAAAATGTGTCAGTTCATGGGACGTTAGGAGACAAGAGATGTTTCCAAATGACTCAACACTTGGGTCCAAGTTTTGCAAATGGTGTCAGGAAGTTAAAATATTGTTCACTATTGACCCATTACAAGGTTGACTAGACAGTATTTTAATCAGAGTTGATGACAAACTGGAGTTGAAGTGATCAATGTCTATTCCTTTGTTAGGTCTAATGCTCCTTTTTTCATCAGACAACTTTTACTTCAATGTTTTTACTGGTTTTATTTTGTGTTAAATAAAAAAATTCAGAGGTATAATCATTCCTCTTTCTTATTTTATTTAATGACATTTAACCTGCAGGTCATCCCTGAAATTCTGACGCACACAGAATCACAAGCCCAAGTGTGAACGGTGTCACACAATAAAAACATGCACTATCTGCAGCATTGTTCTTTAAACTGGAACAACACTTTTAAAGTATTACAGAAAATATACATACAGTACGCACACTTAATGATACTGTAGGCCATTGCATTAGGTAATACATTCAGCAAGTACTTTTACTTTAATACTTTAAGTATTTTTAAAAGCAAATACTTATTTACTTTTACTTAAGTAAAAACATTAATGTGGTACTTCTACTTACACTAGAGTACATTTTTGTCTGTTTATTTGTACTTTTACTTAAGTACAGTGTTTGAGTACTTTCTCCTCCACCACTGCTTTTAACTAGCATTTTGATACTTTCAGCAAAAAAATTGCTACTTTTAGTGTTTTGCTACTCATCAATATTTTCCTCTTTTTGCTGAAGCTTAGCAGTTTAAGCATCTGTCTTGTAGCTACTGTCAGGAGATGTGGCAGAGTGAAGAAATATGTTTATAAAAAATGTTACATACTGAACCTTTAACACAGACACTGAGGAGTAAAACAGTTCATGACATGAGCTGAAGATGGACAGACAGGAGTCGTCTTCAGACATTCGGGTTTATAATAACTAGCAACTTTTATAATGTTGTACAATACACCACAGATAAGCACAGCTAGTAGCTAGCTACTGTTGACTGACCGCAACACAACACACCACGTCACGCACACAGAGAGATCAGCTCAAACTTTGCTCATGTAGCGATTCATTAAACTCACTTAATATTACTTGCTTACCTGTGTAGAAAGGCACCATTAATAATTACTGCTGTTCAACGTCGCTAGTTGCGTGTGTCAGCTCTGACTGTGTACAGAGATGGTCCCCCGCTCCCCCCTCCTCCTCGGCTAACCGGAAACACACGAACCGCAGCGATCACGAGACGAGTCCAAGCCTCCGGGCGACGGAAAATGCGACCTGTACAGTCCAATAGTTTTGGACAGATGGGACATAAACTGCGCATGCGCTTAGCACTAGTTTATAATTAGATTCAATGGAAAAGCCGTTAGCGTGTGGTTAGCGGCGCCCAGCAGGGGAGTCTGAAGTACGTCACAATCAGAAAACGTTTTTTGAAACAAACATCATTACTCGTAAATTATTTATCCTACACAACTAAAAACATATATGCATACATTACGAAATATTTTTATTTTATTATTTCATTTTTATTAAAAAAAATAATTAAATCTTCAAATGGTGAAGAGCTGCAGGTTCCAGAGGGGCGGCGCCCCTAGCGCCCTCTAGTGGCAGCCGCCGCTGATGAGCAGATGGTCACAAATGAACAGAGCAACAAGAAAACAGATCAGCATCAGCATGATGTGATATTTTGCAGTGTTTATTCTTATTATTTATTTATTCATGAGTCTAACAGCCTCAGGGTAGAAGCTGTTCCTCAGTCTAGTGGTTCTACATTTGATGCTCCTCAACCTCCGTCCTGAGGGGAGTGGGGCAAAGAGTGAGTGTGCTGGGTGAGTGAGGTCTTTCATGATGCAGGTGGCTCTTTTCCTGCATCTGGAGGTGTAAATGTCTGTGATGGTGGGGAGACTGACTCCAACAGACTTCTGTGCAGCCTTCACCACTCTCTGTAGAGCTTTCCTCTCTGCAACTGTGCAGCCTCCATGCCACACATTGATGCTGGAGCACAGGATGCTCTCCACTGCACACCTGTAGAAGGAGGTGAGGACTGGGCTGCTCAGACCAGCTCGTCTCAGCCGTCTGAGGAAGTAGAGTCTCTGATGACCTTTCTTGATCAGGCTAATAAAGCCTTTGTTAAACACAACGTTTAGAAAACACTTTTGCAAGATCTTGTTGAGAGGCATATATCAGTCAGGAATGGTAATATAAGCATTAAGGCTAGCATTAGCATGTTAGCTCCACAAACATATTCACCAAAATAAACATTCAGCTGAAGGCTTTTTTCACAAACAGCTATATAAAAATTGAGAGGCATATGAGTCAGAAATGCAAATAAACATTAGATCAGTGACGTGCAGTCAGGGGATGCAAGTGAGGCCGTGCCTCCTCTGTCATCATGGAAAAAAAGAAAAAAAGAAAAAAAAAAAGTAATTATTGTATTTATCCTTTGATTTGTATTATAAACTTATTTTACTTAAAACTAAACCATCCATCCATCCATCCATTTTCTTCCGCTTATCCGGGGTCGGGTCGCGGGGGTAGCAGCCTAAGTAGGGAGGCCCAGACTTCCCTCTCCCCAGCCACTTGGAGCAGCTCCTCTGGGGGAATCCCAAGGCGTTCCCAGGCCAGCCGAGAAACATAGTCCCTCCAGCGTGTCCTGGGTCTTCCTCTGGGTCTCCTCCCGGTGGGACATGCCCAGAACACCTCACCAGGGAGGCGTCCAGGAGGCATCCTAACCAGATGCCCGAGCCACCTCAACTGGCTCCTCTCGATGTCAAAA
The DNA here is from genome assembly GCA_038048925.1 of Garcialebias charrua. NCBI lineage: Eukaryota > Metazoa > Chordata > Actinopteri > Cyprinodontiformes > Rivulidae > Garcialebias > Garcialebias charrua. Next base: position 38,809 of record JBBPBX010020524.1, on the reverse strand, counting down.
TCACCAATTTTTCTTATTTTTCTTTAAATACTGAGAAGAGACGTTCGCGAGGCACCTGCTACTGCGCTTCAACAGCCGATTGCGCAATCACTCGGCTGGCTGTGCAGTTCTTGCACATTTTATGTCGCTATTAAAATGTCCAAATACTTTTACTATATAAACAAAATTTCTATAGTTTAGCTGGTGAATAAGTATAGTGTTTTTGTCAAAAACTGTAGCCTGGTTAAAACCAGACCCTTGTCCTTCACTTCGCTTCATACTAGGGTCTGGGACCTCTCCATTTTAAAACGATTCTTGCTGGAGGCGTTGGCCTCTGCTGAGGAACAAAACCATTGGATATTTTGAACAGGGAAAGCATTCTGCTCCCTCCCCTCAGAGCCATGTATGGCTGCTCCCCGTGCTCTGGTGAACTTGACAACTGCTCCGCCTCCTGCAGCTTTTCTCTCGCTGCCGGCTGCAAATTCTGTGTTTATATGTTAATAAAACTTTTTAATGAAATAAAATAAAACCATGGATCGCTGGTCCAGCTCACCAGAAGACCAGAAAATCTGATGGGACTCGGGCAGCAACGTAAAACCCGAGTTTAATTCTCGTGACAACCTCAGCCATTTCCTTGTTCATTTCAGCGGAGGGAGAGAAGGAGGAGGGAGCGAGCGATCACTTGACTTTTGGCCCAAAAAACAAAAGAAAACTCCAGATAAGGGATTAAGAAGGGGAAATTAATAAATTTGTGTCACATATAAAACAGTCCTGCATCGCTTTGCATCGCTTTGAATGAGAACATGCCGCTGCTCGCTGACTGCGCTGGGCTCTGCGCGCTGGGACAGGTGGGGGCGTGGGTTAGGGTCCAAAACTCCGCCCCTTCTGTTCTCTGATTGGTCCGGTCAAAAATCTACCGGAGAAATCGTTGTCTATGAGAAAAGTCCCAGACTGTGCAGTGAAGGGAAATGAGAATTGAGCGGAGCTGTGCAGGAAGGCGAGGGCCAGGCTACAAAAACTGTAGTAACGTGTTTTAATTTTTGCTGAGCGATCATAAACGGCTGTGAAAAAGGGCCGTTCGAGGCTAGCCTCGCAACTCTTGTAGGAGAGCAGAAGGAGGAGGAGGAGAGGCTAGTGTGGGCCCACTGGGTTTCTGCTTGGCTGCAGCTTCTCCGTACGCCGGTGCAGGAGGAAGTGTGACAGATTGGATCCTGAGTGATAGTGATTATTAGCTATACTTTTGCAATGGAGGAGTACATTTGTGAACTAAAACAATTTTCTAAATTGGATTTTCGAGGCAGAGAGACTTTTAAATTTGAAAGCCAAGAAGGAAGACCTACAAAAAAGTCAATCGACGCCTTTGTTCAGAAGGAGTGGTGCATGGACTTAAAGGTTCAGTATGCAGTTTCTGTAGAACTGCAGCAGTTAGAAATATTTTCAACAGGCAAAGCATTCTGATCCCTCCCCCTCAGAGCCATATGTGGCTCTGCCCCCTTGTGGTCTGTTGAATTTCAAATTCAAGCTCTGTTTTTATTGGCTGATTCAAATTCAAGCTCTGTTTTTATTGGCTGGTTACAAACTCTGTTTTTATTGGCTGGAAAATGGCGGGTCACCTTTTCTTTTTAGAAATGCTTATTTACCACCTGGAGAAGCAAGGGGACAATATTTTTTTTTTTTTTTCAGAGATTACCTGGCTAACATCAGTCTGTCAGGAGGTAGTGACAGAGTGAAGAAATATGTTCATAAAAAAAGCTACATACTGCAGCTTTAAATAAAGAATTCAGAGGTGGTGGCACATGCACAACCTTAAAGATCCACTGACATGATTTTTCTACTGTTCATCAAATTGCTCAAAATATATATATTTTATCATTTAAATATGTTAGTTTTTGCAAACAAAATGATAAATCACTTTAATTTTGCTTTAAAATTGATTTTGAACTTCAAGCCATGTTTAATCATGGGAAATCAGTTTACACCCACCATCTGTGACGTAGTGTGCAGAGTGTGAGGCAGAGCTCTGGGCTTGTCACGTGCGCGGGTATGAGCAGCTCCACATGAAGGTAAGTCTGATACAGCATCAGACCTAAATTAGATCCTGTTGTTTCTTGTTCCATCACCCAAACTATTTTCTGCTTCCCAAAATGAAGACAAATAGCTCAAATCTTCACATAGATTGCTAAATTAGTCGGGTTTTAAAATGTCCGCTATTAAAGAGACCAGAGCCCTCTGCCTCTCACTCTGGACACTACGTCACAGATGGTGCGTTCGGGTGTAAACGGATTTCCCATGATTAAACACGGCTTGAAGTTCAAAATCACTTTTAAAGCAAAATTAAAGTGATTTATCATTTTGTTTGCAAAAACGAACATATTTAAATGATAAAATATATATATATTTTGAGCAATTTGATGAATAGTAGAAAAATCATGTCAGTGGACCTTTAAATTATAGTATGTAGGAGTAGTCATAACATTTTAAATATCAGTCTGTGAAATTGGAGGCTTTGAATTGTTTCAATATAACCACTGAAATAATTTCCCCCATTTCTTCTTCAGAAACATGTTTGATGCCAGGTTTACACCCGTCCTTGTAACAGCGGCTGAGTCCGTCCTAGGCATCTATCATTCTATCGTCGGCCAGTCTGCAGTCATCGACCGTCTGCTGAGACAACTGCAGGAGCTGTTGGAGAAAGAAATTGACTACCAGAAGAACCTCCTGGAGGTTCTGGGCATGTTGGACACAATGTTTGCTTCTTCCCTCCCACAGAAGGTTTCATGCCCTGGCATGATCAGTGGATCTAATGGGCTGGCTCAGGGAGAAGCAAGTGCCTCCAGATCACAGCTTCAGGTCACCTGAGACTTGTGTTGGAAAGAACTGCTTTTAGACTGATTTAAAGTGTCTTTTTGAGGCATCGGATGCAGATTTCTTGTGGTTAAAAACTTCCCCAAGCTCCTATTCTGGGACAAGTGTTGATATTAGATCTGCTTTGGATCCTTCATTTACAGACAACTTTTCTGTCAGGTGTCACTTTTGTATACTAATGCATACAAGGGTTATAATCACAGAACTGGGGTTCAATTAAATTAAATAGCTGCTTTTTTTTCTTACGATCATTTGACAAACTAAAGTAATTCATTAATTTTAGCTTGTACTTAAAATGAGTCTTGTGTCAGAGCTGAATGCTAAAGATTGAGTTGAACTATTTATATTTCTTTTAGCATTTTTGTCTTACTCAATCTAATTTATGTCATTTATGCCACACTGCACTAGTTTCTCTAGCGCAATTTTGGCTATAGAAAAATAATTTCTAGAGAGCGATAATCTACAATAATTGGCTTAAATTGACAGTCTTGTGCAAAAACTTTACCTCCACATTCAGTCATTTAAAGAAAAATAATCTATAAATGCAGGGTCCCAAACAGATGTGGCAGGCTGATCACATCTGGTACAGTTGGTTAAAGATGTAACAACCAGAAAGATGCTTTTCAGCTGAGAGTGGTGGTAGTTCTTTAAGAGAACTGTTGCAACTGTGGGCCTACCGGTATATGTGGATGTTATAGAACAGCAGCACGGGTCACGTGAGGACTCGTCTTAACTGTGTTTTATGAGCAAATAATTAAAAAAAATAAACATTTTAAAACCTCTGAATTATCATAGTTTAATCCAAGCTAAACAGCAGTAGTCCGTGCCACTCAGAGCTTTTCACACTTCAATTCGTCAAAGTTCATTTTGACTACCGATAACAAACTGTTGAACCAATTGTAATAGTGTGAAAATTTATTGATTTCTATCTAAAATTAGACTTATTTAACAATACAATCCATGGTCAAATATGCTAATGGCAGGCTATTTCCCCACAAGCTAATTGGCTATTTCCTATAAGTTAAATTATCTATTAGCCACAAGCTAATTAGCGAGCCAGCAACGTATCCACCAATCACAGCAGAGCTTGTTCAATTTGCTTCCAGTTGACCAGTTAATGCTAATCTGTTAGCTACTCAAATTTCAATTCAAGAGACAGAACGTTTGGATTCAGTTGTGATTTGACCACATCACAAGTAAAAACGAGAAAAAGAAAACCGAGCATTTATGAAGAATGTGTGAGTGTTAAAAAGGCCCATTTTATTGAAAGTTCTGTCTTTTTTTTTTTCAACTAGATGTTGGCGTGTGTAAAATTTTTCTTTTCATGATAGCTGACATTTTTATAAGCAAATAAAAGAGGAATTTTTATTATAGCTGACTTGATTGTAAGTTTTTTTAAAGTGAAGAATATTAAAATTCCACTGATTAGGTTCTTTTATATGGGAAGCCATTTCATTCTAAATTAAATAAGTAGTTATTTAAAAATTATTAATCAGTATTCCATTAAATTAATAAATGTTCCCATGAAATAAAACATTTAAATAGAAATGTTCATATTTTTCCCCCTCCAAGATTCATTTTTTATTTCAAGATTTTTTAAATATTTTTTTTTATTTCAAGATTTTTTTTATTTAATAATGGAGTTTCTTTTTGTGCACTTTTATTTTGTAAAGCTACTTTACAAAATATTCAGGGGCTTTTATTTTTTAAACACGTTTTTCAATTTATATTCAAATGAGGAGGCGGGGTTTGCTATCTTTTTTTGACCAATGCCCGATGCCGAACGTGCTTTTGTCACCAAAGTCTCCAGTAACAAAGAAAAAAGTCTCTAGATTTGTCGCTTAAAAAAAGTCACTAGAGTGGGTCTGAAAACTGGATAAATAAAACAAGAAAGTCGCAACACTGGCAACACCGATGTGCTCCAGCCCGTGCGGAAACATTGTGCTGCACATTGGTTCCGCTTCAAAAAAGGTGTTTTGAACAAAAAAGTGTGTGTTTTATCGTGAGAAATACAAAGTTTCCCGTTTGCACGTCATGAAACGCATGTGTCTCACGGTCAATGCGTGAGACTTGAGAGGCCATTGTTGATTTGAAATTGTTTTTGATTTAGTTATCAAAACTCATAGATGGGCTGCATTGACACTGAGCAGACCCGCCCCCACAGAGAAAACCCCACCACCTCATTTGAATATAAGAACATTGAAATAAAAAGCGGTGTTTAAAAAGTAAAAGGCCCTAAAATATGTAAAGTAGCTTTACAAAATACAGTAAAACTCACAAAATGAAACTCAATTATTAAATAAATAATTTAATATTGAAATAAATTAAAATAAATATTGAAATAGATTTTTTTTAAATCTTGAAATAAATAAATTTTTGATAAAATTTTGTTTATTCTATTTATGTTTATGTTTATTAAATTTGTTCATTTTTTTTTACAAAAGAAACAATACAAGACAATCCCATAAATGATAATGTACAAAATATAAAAAAATGAAAGGTAGCAGAAAGAAGAATAAATCTTATTATATCTGCCCCTTTTTTCCAACAATCAGATTAAACAATAATAATCTTCAACCAACAGTACAAAATGACTAACTCTTTCTAATTTTCTAACTAATACAATACACATTACGCTATTTCATATATATATTTTTTAACACATTCGTTTTGATCATTTTCTTAAATGTAGACCTTGACTTGGCATTTTTAACTACATTCTCCAAGCCATTCCATAATCTAATTCCCTGGATTGAGGTAGAACGTCCCTTCAAACTAGTTCTGAATTGTGGTTTTACAAACATCTCTGTCCCCTTAAGATTATAACAACTTTGTCTTTTAACAAAATGCATTTGGATATTTAAAGGTAATGCATTATTTTGAGCCCTATACATAACTGATAAAATATTATAGTCTACCAAATCATGGAACTTCAATAACTTCAGTTGATAAAATAATGTACTTGATGGATGACGGTAATGTTTTCTAGTGATAATTCTTACAGCTCTTTTCTGTAATACAAAAATAGGCTTTGTGATTGTTTTACACGCTTTCCCCCAAACATCAATACAATAGATTAAGTGTGGAACAATGATTGTGTTATACAACAAATACAGAGCTTTATCATTCAATAGGTCTCTGACTTTGTACAGTACTGCAATCGATTTAGCTATTTTTATTCTTACAGAATTTATGTGTTGTTTCCATGTCAGTTTGTCATCAATGATAACACCCAAAAACTTCACCTCACTCACTCTACAAATCTCAACACCCTCAATTTTGAGTGGAACATCAACAGTTTTCTTTTTATTACTGAATATCATGTAATTAGTTTTTTCTAGATTTAATGATAATTTATTTATTTTAAACCAAGTTTGTATCTTGGCAAATTCTGTCTTTATCAATTCCAACATTTGTTCTATATCTTCACCTAAACAGAAAAATGTGGTATCATCAGCAAAAAGTACTTAAATAAACTTAAGTATTTAAATATTTTATTTCATGAGAACATTTACTTGTTTAATGGAATATTTATTAATATTTTCTAAATAACACTATTTATTTATTAATTTAATTTTGAATGAAATTGCTTTCCACATTTACTGGGAAACAAAATTTGTTATTTCGGCTACTTGCCACTAGAGGCCGTCGTAACCTAAAGAGGAAAGAGTCATTCAATAGTTGTTTTTTTTAAAGAGCAGACGAAAAACGGCATCAACAGAAGAGGTGAAACAGTCAACGGAGGCGGACAACAGCGAAACAGTTTTTAAGACTTTAATGAATTATATATTTAAAGACTGTCTGGGTTTATCTACTGGAGTTTGAGCTCCTTGGAAGGTAAGCACAAAATTGTTTCCTTTTTTGTAAAGCTCGTGAATTTGTAATGAAACAAGGCTAGAGTTACTCATCTTTAAATACTGTACTGTACTTGAATCTGCTCTGCAGACTGAATATTTCACTCTTAAATTAAAAACCGCAATAACCACCCAAGGTTAAATCACATCCATAGAGTGAACTGGTGAACTTCTGCTGTGTCATAAACAGTATTTTGCACACTTTGCGCAAAAGTCTCTTGTTTTGTTGTTAGTCAAAATGAATAACGCAACCAGGAAGCGTCTCATTAACAATGCAGAGTTGGTTTAGGAAGTGGCCTCTGATGAAGAACAGATCCGAACCCTGCAGCATCAAAATTCAATCGATTTTTCTTGCGTGTGCACGTACGAGCACGCGCCTCATCGAACTGCCAGCATATCAGGTTAATTTTCAGCTGCATGCACACACAAGCAGAAAAGTGTAATCGTTAAGATAATCACTCACATTCTTGTGATCAAAAGATCCCCCCTGTCTCTTCAGTTGACCTCTGACTAGAGGTCAATATAATCCCTTCAGGATTAGATGAAAACCAAAATAAGCAAAGAAATAATATGGTCACATGGCTGATGCACACCTGTGATTTTCCTCATTTTTTATTTCAGTGATTCACTCCTTGAATGGATCTGAGCAGGAGGAAAGTGCCTCTTTATGTGAGTACAGTTGTTTTCAGATCACTTAATCTCAAGGGTTGAGCTGGGAATCTCTGTGGAAAATCTCTGCAAATTAAGGTTGGAATGCAGTCAGGAATTAGTGCACGCATTGAAGAATTGAAGACCAAGTTTTTAAAGGAATGCATACGACATTGTAGCTGTTTTGGTCAGGGCTTGAAAACAATGTCTGCCTCAATCTAATGCAAAATACATGTACAACTCTATAACTGTCAAAACCATAAATCCAGTTGTTTCTGTATTGAACGCCTTTTTTGACTTTTATCATGTCCTGGACGACAGAGAATCTTCACCGGCATAAAAGTTTAGCTCAATATCTGGAAAATTGCATTAGATTTAGACATTTTTGTGGTTTTGTCATGAGTTTCAGTTTTTGAAATGATTGACTATTTGAACTTTTCACGATATTTAAATTTTTTGGAGATGCACCTGCATTTTCTCCTTCAGCGAAGATGCAGATACTGTATTCTGTTTCAGTGTCTGTAGTAACACGAGCTTGATTGTTTTTCATCCAAGCAAGACCCCAGTGACCCTGACACTTGAATACTGCCTGTCAAATCAGTTGATCTTTGAAAGAAACATTCTTGTTTTTCTAAAAGATTATTGGAACATTCAGTCCAAACTTGGAAGAAGAAAAAACAAACATACCAATCGATGCCATGGAGACAAAAACAGCTTGGCATTTATTTACAGTATGTTCCTCGCAAATCAACAGTATGAATTGTTCAAAGTGACATTTTTCTCTATTTTAATTTAGTAGAAAAAAGGTTTTTGATTTTTTTGTGTTACTTGCAGTAAAATTTTAATAAACTTTGCATGTGTGTTGTATAAATCCAATGGGACAACTGTGATGAAATAAATTTTATTGGTTTAAATTGGAGGATCTTATTAAAGCAAATACATCTCTGAAAGTTAAAAAACAAAAACAAAAAAATTTCTCTCATTGTTTTTCAATCCAAACATATTTTCTTTAAAGTTGACTGGTTTTGGATGTACTCTGTGTTTTATTTTACACAACTTTACCTGAGAGACATCAAACACACATTGCATAATGAAACACCTCCGATGTGTTTTACTGTTCTGCACTTCATGCAACAGCTCATAAAACTAAAGAAGTCGAGCAGTTTTTAGCAACTGGTTTAAACCCCTGCTAGTGGCACACGACGAGTAAAAAGCAACATTACAGAAATAAAAAGTCTCCAGTGACTGTGCCAAGTGCCTGTGTTTGTAGTAAACCATCTTTATTGAAAGTGACGTTGGAGCCCTAATGTTTGCACGTGTGTTTGTTTGTCTGTACTGTTAGCAAAATATTTCATGAACTGATTGACAGGTTTTAATTAAACATTCAGAAAGTACTGGCAATCATGGGATGCTCATACTGATACAAATCTGATTCATTTTTGGAGTCAACCCGATTCAGGATTGCTGCCACAGCTAGCTGTTAGCGAACACAAAGCTAGCTAAACACTGTCATATTTTCAAAAACTGAGCAAAAATCTGTGGCAGAAAGTAACTGAGAGTGATCCTCAATACATACTTTAAGGGCTAACAAATAACTGTTTACACAGTTTGACCAAAACTCCATCCCCTCTTGTCATAAAATGATTTTGGTTTAAAGTAGCCTAAATGCAAAATGCATTTTTTTTTTCAAGGTATGCTGGGCCTCATTTTATTTATTTTTTACAGTTTTACAATTAACATCTCAGATAATGAATATTCTATTAACCAGAACTACAAATACCAGTTAGAGAATTCCTTTCCCTTTGTTGATGGGCAGCACGGTGGCACAACTGGTAGAGCTGCTGCCTCTCAGCGAGCAGGTCCCCGGTTCAAATCCCGGTCCGGGGGCCTTTCTGGGTGGAGTTTGCATGTTCTCTCCGTGCATGCGTGGGTTTTCTCCGGGTGCTCCGGTTTCCTCCCACAGTCCAAAAACATGCATGTTAGGCTGATTGGTAACTCTAAATTGACCCTGGGTGTGAGTGAGACAGGTCCCTCTTGTAAATGAGTCCCCGTGGCTCAACGAGGCTAGCCTGTATAAATAAAGGTTGAATGAATGAATGTCAGAGAGCAACTCTGTCAAAGAGTTGTTATTCCTGGACATGGCTCCCTGTCCATCTATACCTGGACATGGCTCCCTGTCCATCTATACCTGGACATGGCTCCCTGTCCATCTATACCTGGACATGGCTCCCTGTCTATCTATACCTGGACATGGCTCCCTGTCCATCTATATTTGGACAGTGTTCCCTGTCCATCTATACCTGGACATGGCTCCCTGTCTATCTATACCTGGACATGGCTCCCTGTCCATCTATACCTGGACATGGCTCCCTGTCTATCTATACCTGGACATGGCTCCCTGTCCATCTATACCTGGACATGGCTCCCTGTCCATCTATACCTGGACATGGCTCCCTGTCAATCTATACCTGGACATGGCTCCCTGTCCATTTATACCTGGACAAGACTTCCTGTCCATCTATACCTGGACAGGACTTCCTGTCCATCTATACCTGGACAAGGCTCCCTGTCCATCTATACCTGGACAAGACTTCCTGTCCATCTATACCTGGACAGGACTTCCTGTCCATCTATACCTGGACATGGCTCCCTGTCCATCTATACCTGGACATGGCTCCCTGTCCATCTATACCTGGACATGGCTCCCTGTCCATCTATACCTGGACATGGCTCCCTGTCCATCTATACCTGGACATGGCTCCCTGTCCATCTATACCTGGACATGGCTCCCTGTCTATCTATACCTGGACATGGCTCCCTGTCCATCTATACCTGGACATGGCTCCCTGTCTATCTATACCTGGACATGGCTCCCTGTCCATCTATACCTGGACATGGCTCCCTGTCTATCTATACCTGGACATGGCTCCCTGTCCATCTATACCTGTACCTGGACATGGCTCCCTGTCCATCTATACCTGGACATGGCTCCCTGTCAATCTATACCTGGACATGGCTCCCTGTCCATTTATACCTGGACAAGACTTCCTGTCCATCTATACCTGGACAGGACTTCCTGTCCATCTATACCTGGACAAGGCTCCCTGTCTATCTATACCTGGACAGGACTTCCTGTCCATCTATACCTGGACATGGCTCCCTGTCCATTTATACCTGGACAAGACTTCCTGTCCATCTATACCTGGACATGGCTCCCTGTCCATCTATACCTGGACATGGCTCCCTGTCTATCTATACCTGGACATGGCTCCCTGTCCATCTATACCTGGACATGGCTCCCTGTCCATATCTATACCTGGACATGGCTCCCTGTCCATTTATACCTGGACAAGACTTCCTGTCCATCTATACCTGGACAGGACTTCCTGTCCATCTATACCTGGACAAGGCTCCCTGTCCATCTATACCTGGACAAGACTTCCTGTCCATCTATACCTGGACATGGCTCCCTGTCAATCTATACCTGGACATGGCTCCCTGTCCATTTATACCTGGACAAGACTTCCTGTCCATCTATACCTGGACAGGACTTCCTGTCCATCTATACCTGGACAAGGCTCCCTGTCCATCTATACCTGGACAAGACTTCCTGTCCATCTATACCTGGACAGGACTTCCTGTCCATCTATACCTGGACATGGCTCCCTGTCCATCTATACCTGGACATGGCTCCCTGTCTATCTATACCTGGACATGGCTCCCTGTCCATCTATACCTGGACATGGCTCCCTGTCTATCTATACCTGGACATGGCTCCCTGTCCATCTATACCTGTACCTGGACATGGCTCCCTGTCCATCTATACCTGGACATGGCTCCCTGTCAATCTATACCTGGACATGGCTCCCTGTCCATTTATACCTGGACAAGACTTCCTGTCCATCTATACCTGGACAGGACTTCCTGTCCATCTATACCTGGACAAGGCTCCCTGTCTATCTATACCTGGACAGGACTTCCTGTCCATCTATACCTGGACATGGCTCCCTGTCCATTTATACCTGGACAAGACTTCCTGTCCATCTATACCTGGACAAGGCTCCCTGTCCATCTATACCTGGACAAGACTTCCTGTCCATCTATACCTGGACAGGACTTCCTGTCCATCTATACCTGGACATGGCTCCCTGTCCATCTATACCTGGACATGGCTCCCTGTCTATCTATACCTGGACATGGCTCCCTGTCCATCTATACCTGGACATGGCTCCCTGTCTATCTATACCTGGACATGGCTCCCTGTCCATCTATACCTGTACCTGGACATGGCTCCCTGTCCATCTATACCTGGACATGGCTCCCTGTCAATCTATACCTGGACATGGCTCCCTGTCCATTTATACCTGGACAAGACTTCCTGTCCATCTATACCTGGACAGGACTTCCTGTCCATCTATACCTGGACAAGGCTCCCTGTCTATCTATACCTGGACAGGACTTCCTGTCCATCTATACCTGGACATGGCTCCCTGTCCATTTATACCTGGACAAGACTTCCTGTCCATCTATACCTGGACATGGCTCCCTGTCCATCTATACCTGGACATGGCTCCCTGTCTATCTATACCTGGACATGGCTCCCTGTCCATCTATACCTGTACCTGGACATGGCTCCCTGTCCATATATACCTGGACATGGCTCCCTGTCCATATATACCTGGACATGGCTCCCTGTCAATCTATACCTGGACATGGCTCCCTGTCCATTTATACCTGGACAAGACTTCCTGTCCATCTATACCTGGACAGGACTTCCTGTCCATCTATACCTGGACAAGGCTCCCTGTCCATCTATACCTGGACAAGGCTCCCTGTCCATCTATACCTGGACAAGACTTCCTGTCCATCTATACCTGGACAGGACTTCCTGTCCATCTATACCTGGACATGGCTCCCTGTCAATCTATACCTGGACATGGCTCCCTGTCCATTTATACCTGGACAAGACTTCCTGTCCATCTATACCTGGACAGGACTTCCTGTCCATCTATACCTGGACAAGGCTCCCTGTCCATCTATACCTGGACAAGACTTCCTGTCCATCTATACCTGGACAGGACTTCCTGTCCATCTATACCTGGACATGGCTCCCTGTCCATCTATACCTGGACATGGCTCCCTGTCTATCTATACCTGGACATGGCTCCCTGTCCATCTATACCTGGACATGGCTCCCTGTCTATCTATACCTGGACATGGCTCCCTGTCCATCTATACCTGTACCTGGACATGGCTCCCTGTCCATCTATACCTGGACATGGCTCCCTGTCAATCTATACCTGGACATGGCTCCCTGTCCATTTATACCTGGACAAGACTTCCTGTCCATCTATACCTGGACAGGACTTCCTGTCCATCTATACCTGGACAAGGCTCCCTGTCTATCTATACCTGGACAGGACTTCCTGTCCATCTATACCTGGACATGGCTCCCTGTCCATTTATACCTGGACAAGACTTCCTGTCCATCTATACCTGGACATGGCTCCCTGTCCATCTATACCTGGACATGGCTCCCTGTCTATCTATACCTGGACATGGCTCCCTGTCCATCTATACCTGTACCTGGACATGGCTCCCTGTCCATATATACCTGGACATGGCTCCCTGTCAATCTATACCTGGACATGGCTCCCTGTCCATTTATACCTGGACAAGACTTCCTGTCCATCTATACCTGGACAGGACTTCCTGTCCATCTATACCTGGACAAGGCTCCCTGTCCATCTATACCTGGACAAGACTTCCTGTCCATCTATACCTGGACAGGACTTCCTGTCCATCTATACCTGGACATGGCTCCCTGTCCATCTATACCTGGACAAGGCTCCCTGTCCATCTATACCTGGACAAGACTTCCTGTCCATCTATACCTGGACAGGACTTCCTGTCCATCTATACCTGGACATGGCTCCCTGTCCATCTATACCTGGACATGGCTCCCTGTCCATCTATACCTGGACATGGCTCCCTGTCCATCTATACCTGGACATGGCTCCCTGTCCATCTATACCTGGACATGGCTCCCTGTCCATCTATACCTGGACATGGCTCCCTGTCCATTTATACCTGGACAAGACTTCCTGTCCATCTATACCTGGACAGGACTTCCTGTCCATCTATACCTGGACAAGGCTCCCTGTCCATCTATACCTGGATGGGGCTCCCTGTCCATCTATATTTAGACAGTGTTCCCTGTCCATCTATACCTGGACATGGCTCCCTGTCTATCTATACCTGGACATGGCTCCCTGTCCATCTATACCTGGACATGGCTCCCTGTCCATCTATACCTGGACATGGCTCCCTGTCTATCTATACCTGGACATGGCTCCCTGTCCATTTATACCTGGACAAGACTTCCTGTCCATCTATACCTGGACAGGACTTCCTGTCCATCTATACCTGGACAAGGCTCCCTGTCCATCTATACCTGGACAAGACTTCCTGTCCATCTATACCTGGACAGGACTTCCTGTCCATCTATACCTGGACATGGCTCCCTGTCCATCTATACCTGGACATGGCTCCCTGTCTATCTATACCTGGACATGGCTCCCTGTCCATCTATACCTGGACATGGCTCCCTGTCTATCTATACCTGGACATGGCTCCCTGTCCATCTATACCTGTACCTGGACATGGCTCCCTGTCCATCTATACCTGGACATGGCTCCCTGTCAATCTATACCTGGACATGGCTCCCTGTCCATTTATACCTGGACAAGACTTCCTGTCCATCTATACCTGGACAGGACTTCCTGTCCATCTATACCTGGACAAGGCTCCCTGTCCATCTATACCTGGACAAGACTTCCTGTCCATCTATACCTGGACATGGCTCCCTGTCCATCTATACCTGGACATGGCTCCCTGTCTATCTATACCTGGACATGGCTCCCTGTCTATCTATACCTGGACATGGCTCCCTGTCCATCTATACCTGTACCTGGACATGGCTCCCTGTCCATCTATACCTGGACATGGCTCCCTGTCAATCTATACCTGGACATGGCTCCCTGTCCATTTATACCTGGACAAGACTTCCTGTCCATCTATACCTGGACAGGACTTCCTGTCCATCTATACCTGGACAAGGCTCCCTGTCCATCTATACCTGGACAAGACTTCCTGTCCATCTATACCTGGACAGGACTTCCTGTCCATCTATACCTGGACATGGCTCCCTGTCAATCTATACCTGGACATGGCTCCCTGTCCATTTATACCTGGACAAGACTTCCTGTCCATCTATACCTGGACAGGACTTCCTGTCCATCTATACCTGGACAAGGCTCCCTGTCCATCTATACCTGGACAAGACTTCCTGTCCATCTATACCTGGACAGGACTTCCTGTCCATCTATACCTGGACATGGCTCCCTGTCAATCTATACCTGGACATGGCTCCCTGTCCATTTATACCTGGACAAGACTTCCTGTCCATCTATACCTGGACAGGACTTCCTGTCCATCTATACCTGGACAAGGCTCCCTGTCCATCTATACCTGGACAAGGCTCCCTGTCTATCTATACCTGGACAGAACTCCATCCATCCATCAATTATCTTTACCAGCTTCTTCCATTTTGGGTCATGGGGGTCGCCGGTGCCCATGTCCAGCAATCACTGTGCGAGGTGCGGGATACACCCTGGACAGGACTCTCTTGTTATGCCCTCACTCATCTTGCTGAGAATCAACCAAGGTGGAAGCTGTTGGTGAATGGTGCTTGTACTTCCCCCATGGCAAAAGGCTGAGGCACTGATGCGGATGATTGTACCAATACAGTATTGTACAAGTATAGTATAGGCCATATAAAGCTGTGTAATAAGAACACATTACTGTATCTGATTTTGTAGATTATCCTTTCAACAGTTTTCACTTACAGATCCAAACGGCAGCTCAGTGTAAGTGAAGTCAGATTCTCATTGAGCACGGCTGATATTTCAAAGTTTCAGATAATCCCCCCACCCCACCACCACCACCACACACACAATCTGGTGTTTTCCAATGAGGTCCAGGAGGTTGTGTTTTTTTACTTGATTGCACCCATAGATGAATGGAGACAGAATTGCTCTCAGTCGTTATCTAAGACAGAGAAGAGAAAAATAACTTCTCAGATTAATGGATAAAAATTAGGTCAGCTGTCGAGCAGGGTTAAGAGTCTCGAGAGAAATAAGCAGGAAAGTAAAAACTCAAATCTGAACCCTCCAACACTGATCGGTGTTCGTTTGTATTCAGCATATTTTTTTAATCTTGTCTTTTTTTTCTTTCAGCTTGTCTTTTATTGTCCGAGTCAGTTGTTTGATCTGTTTCCAAGCATGACCCACGTGTGTCTCACAATATTCTGGTCTATTTAGGCCATTTTAGGGGGACAAATTGACGTCTTATTCTTCATGACTGTTGGAGTGTGGCAAACATGGAAAATGGGCTCATGACCTAGAGAGAAATGTAGCTTTCAAACTGAGAGACAGAAAGTAAAATGTGTAGTTTACCGTAAAGATGCATAAATTCACATCAGAGCAATTAATCATATTTAAAAACATAAATTATATAAGTCCAGAAGTATTAAAAATGACTAATTATTGTATATAAAAGAGAAGAAGATGAAATAATTTGTTTGCGTGGATAACAAATGGGTTATATGGAAACTAAGACAGAATTGTACATTTTTGTTGTAAAACTAGCAAAAAAAAAACCTGCACAATGTAAAACAATCAAAGTTTTAAACTGGTACAGTCTGAGTATTCACAGCATCACAGAGTAACAAAACGTCCATCTGGTGCAACGTCGCCACTGGTTTTGAATCCTGTTTGGATTTCTGCATCACGTGGGCTACCCAACAATTCCATTTCCCTTTTTCTTTTTGTTAATAGAAGATGAGGATAAAACTGTTGCTTATTTTCAAATTGTAACCAGAGTTTACTCATGTAAGAATAAAGTGCTGCTGTGCTATAAGTTTGTTCACCTGCTTCAGTTTACCATGAGCTGGATTTTCATTTTGAGACATAAAAACTTAATGAAACTCTGACAATCATTCACTTATTTATTTCTAAAGTGAGGTACAAACACGTGGGGAGTGGTGGCACAGAGGTCAGAGAAGGCGAGCCTATAATGGGGAGGTTGCTGGTTCGAATCCGCTGTCATATTAGAAATCTTCCCCACTGCCCCACTGTGGGCCCCTGAGCAAGGTAGCCGATCCCCATGCACCCTATATCGCAGCTCCACATATGTGATGGGAAAAATGTGAAGAATGAATTCCCCCATTGTGGATTAATAGTGAATTTAAAAAATAAAGATGACAATTTACTCTGTAATGTGGCACAATAAAAAAATAAAAAATAAAACAAGGGTAAAGAGTGCCCATGCTCAATAATCCAGGTAAGATAAATCTAACGAGGTTAATTCAGGTCCTCTGGACAGATTCTTCTTTGTTGAAATATTTCATCTTTTATTTTTTTCATTCAACCTTTATTTCATCAGGTTAATCTCATTGAGCCTCAAGGACTCATTTACAAGAGCGACCTGCTACAAACTAAAGAATGATGACAACAATAACAGTAGAAATTTCCTTAAACAATCAACAATAGACAAACATAAGAGAGAAATACAGATTTTTTTTAAACAAATTAAAACAAAATATTAAAGTATCAAAACATTATAAGGTAGATGTAGAAAATCAGTAACAGGAACATGTCTGCATTGGTTTTTGCAGGATTCCAACAGATTCTTAAAACCATTTAAAACCATTTTTATCCAAAAGACTTCTTCAGTCTGAGACCCTGCAGCAAACTTCATCTTATAAATAGCACCTTATCATATGGATCAACCAGTTTGCCGCTGACAGTCAGAACTAGATATTCACGTGTACAAGGAGGACGCCAGGTAAAAGAGTTTTGTTCTTCCACATTTGAGCAACTGTTAGCATTGAACATTAGAAATTAGACAAGGCCACAGAGACGCTTGACATTTTTGACATCTCAACTGAACAAATGTGATTTTCATATTTTCTTTAAAATATAGTAAGTTGTCATTTGTGTTATTTGGGTAGAAGTATAAAACAGGTTTCTTTCTATTGCCTCAGATGAAAAGTTAAAAATGTTCTGGCTCGTTGGGATCAGGGCAGGTCTTTGTACGAAACATACCGAGGGATTCCAGTTTTATTGAGGAGAGATATTTCACTGTACCCCCGAGGAATGCTGTCAGGGGATTTGGTGTACTTGACCGAAATTTAAAAGACCACGTCAGCCTAAAGCCTAAACCTAAATGAGCCTATAAACCTGTAAAAAATATACAGTTTTGAGCTATTCATCATCTTCCTTTTTTTATTTTCTATTACCTCAGGGTGAGGCGAAGGTATTTGCACTGCTGGAGGGCTTGGACTCAGTGCCAGAAGATGCTGAGGTGTTTGTGGTTTTGGAAGGATCCACACTGGTCCATGTAACCAGGGCTCAGAATGATGTCATGCTCTGCTTCATCGTACCTGGTATGTCCATGTGCAAGTACGCAGTTTTATTATCTGTGTGTTTTCATGTACTTTTGAGTGTTTTGCTTTGGCAATCCAAGGATTTATCACTGTGATATATTATTACACTGGAAATATCTGAGTCTATAACGCACACACACAGTCACCCTCATAGAGGTCTTGAAGGTCAGTCTCATCTTAATGGGAAAATGTTTCATGAATAAAATGTTAACATGGTTGAGCTTTTGTGCAGAATCTGTAAATGGATTCCCAATAATTTTATTTCAGTGGTTAAGAGATTTACATTTATTGGGTAGATTCTGCTTGACTGTATCAACTGAATGGTTGCCTTAAAAACTAAACCTTGCAAGATGAACACATAAATAGAATCAGTTACAGATGATGTACATAAAATAAACATAAATAATATTTAAAATCTGTCTACATTTTGTTTTTTTTAGTCAAGGTTCAAGGTTCTACCTGTATATATTGTCATTCATATCACATGTGGTACATGAGGTGGAACACAATTGTGTACTCAAGGTCCCAGTTACACCCAAAAATATAAAGCATAAAAAGAAACAGTACACAAGGATCTAAGACATACACTAAATATTAATAATGTAATAGACAAAGTAAAATGGTGTATTAAACAGCTTGAACATGAGTCTGCTGTGAGAAGATGGGTATGAATATAGCAGCTTAAAAGCAATAAATCAGCAGCATGGATAATCAGCAGCACATATAAAGTAACATATCACTGATTAAAGTGGCATTACTGTGATTTATTTTCTGGTTAGGGATTCATGAGTCTAACAGCCTCAGGGTAGAAGCTGTTCCTCAGTCTAGTGGTTCTACATTTAATACTCCTCAACCTCCTGAATGAGGGGACCAGGTCAAAAAGTGTGTGTGCTGGGTGAGTGGGGTCCTTCATGATGCAGGTGGCTCTCTTCCTGCATCTGGAGGTGTAGATGGGGAGGCTGACTCCAGCAGTCTTCTGTGCAGCCTTCACCACTTTCTGCAGAGCTTCCCCTCTTTATTATGTCAGTGAGTATTTTTTCTGATCACAAAGATAAAGCATGTATTGAGTAAAATCTTGCCTTTGCTCTTTCTTCAGGCCATAATCTGGCGGAGGAGGTGTCTGTTCAGGCCTATGTGTGCTCTGAAACTACCCCTCTCACCTGGGTAGGTGGGGCTTTATTAGAGTATGTGCAAGATGATGCTCAGGTAAGGAAGACAAACCTCTTTATTGCTCTATTTATTTATTTATATATAGTTGTGTATCTTTTTTAGAAAATGATAAATTACCGGTAGTTCTTCTGTGGATACAATTTACGCAAACTTGAATGTTCTAGAAGATAACAATTAGGTTTTCAAAAATCTTGTTTTTTCTTAAAGAATTAAGCCGTTAAACAGATTAATCACTACTGTAGTGTTAATGTTCTAGAAGATAACAAGTAGGTTTTCAAAAATCTTGTTTTTTCTTAAAGAATTAAGCCGTTAAACAGATTAATCACTACTGTAGTGGAAAGTGGTAGAAGAAACTTTTCTCAAGTTGGATTTTGAACGATATGATCCAAGTACTGTATGTGTTTTAGTGCAATATAAATATATAAATAAACAAAATAAATGGCATTTTCTGCTAAAAAAAAAGGCAGTGTGAATGCTGAGTTTTTATTGACTTTGCTGAAATGTGAACATGTGAAACTGAGTCGTTAAGGCTAAAAGAAGCAGAATACTAACTAAAAGCTAAAATAATAAGACTGCCATAGCTAAAGAAGCAGAACATTAATTAAAAGCTAAAAAGAGAGAACACAAGAAGCAGAACACAAGCTAAAAGAAATGGAGCACTAGCTAAAAGCTACAAGCAGCAAAATGTTCAGGAAAATACTAGCTTGAATCTAAAAGTAGCAAAAGATGGGCTGAATATATCAAAAGCTTAGCTAGAAGCTGAAATTAGCAAAAGGCTAGGAAAAAAACAAGAAAAGCAAAAGAAGACAAAAAAGAGCACATAGATCGTCAATTTCATAGAAAGTATTTTTTATTTTTTTACAAATCTTTGTATATAAAGTGAAATATTTTTAAAAGTATAAAAGTTACATAAACAAAAAGTCATAAATAATCTGAACAAGCTAAACATTTTGACATACGAATGGCTAAAGTAGTGCTGTAGTGGTAGTACTGTACTGTATACAGAAGTGGTAATATTTCAAAAGATGTACAGAAAAATAAAAAACAAGAAAACAATAGTGAGATCTGAATCAGCATTCCCAGTATTATCAGTGGACAATGGTGCCTAAACAAACAGTTTGTTTTTTAATTGCTTTTCATTAGTTACTGATTCTATATTTTCTGTGACCGGTTCATCCTCAGGATCTGGCAGAGTACATCATAATACATGGACATTGTCTGAGCTCCACAGATCACCAGCAGCTCAGCAGCCTCTTCAGCCTGGGACAGGAGCGCTCTCGCTGGGCCATGGACCATAAAGTGGCTCTGGCCATGGCCAACCTGGATATTCCTCCAAAGTGGAACATTCTTGGCAGCCGCTGTGGAGACGGTGAGACCCGAACTGTCCTACTTTTACAAAGTACATTCCAGTGTGTGCCCACATGCTGAAATTCTTGAATGTTTGCCTGCATAAAAGGAGCATGAACTCAGCTGTGCAAAGCTGTGAGAGGTTACATTTTAATTTTTTACAAAAATATGGACAATGCAACCTCTCAAGCGTTGGAAACCTGAAGACAGCACTGTGCATGGATGGTGAACTCTTCAACTCTGTTGTCCTCCACACCATCCTACACCATCATTCCCCATTTTCTGTGCTCAGAGGCTGAAATCGGAAGCGAACATGGTCACATGTGTGCTTCTGTCAACTTCATCAAAGTCAATTAGGCAGCACATAATGCGGTTAATAGAGCCTTTCCATCTGGAAGTAACCTCAGGCTCATCCTAATAAATCTGAGGTTAAATCTGTGTGTGTGTGTGTGTGTGTGTGTGTGTGTGTATAAGGTTTCCGTCTGTGCAGACCTCCATGTTTACTAGATGCCACCATCTGTTTATGTGATTCCTGTGTCTGTGTAAGGCCACCCACATAAACAAACTAGATTTTAGCAGTAATATTGTTATGGTAGTTTGTTTGATTGCAGCGTCTCCCTCTTAGTGTCTGCTCATTGTTGGTAACGCTGCTGGCGACGTCACTTTAACGTTGGAATTTTATTCACGTCAATTATAAATCCCTGACTTTTACAAGTTATCATTTAGTTGCAATGCATTAAGTGTTTTTTAAACGTAGGAAAAACTGACTAAAATATGCTTCAGTCAAAAAGTTTTAAGAAACCTTATAAGTAAGTAAGTAAGTAAGTAATTTTTATTTATATAGCACATTTCCCAGACATGAGAGTCACAAAGTGCTTCACAGGAGGAAAAATAAAATCATAAAATTATAAACACTTGTGCAATATACACTTGTGCATGCTCACAACCACACACAAATAGATGCAGGGATGCATATGTAGGTATCGTATGTAGATAGATGTGTATGTGAATATGTACATGTGTATGTATGTATGTTTATATGTGTAGATATGGGTATACGTATATATATATATTTATAGACATTTTCTGCAAAGCCATGAATATTCTAAGTTCTTTATACATATGTACAGTATTTTGTTGCTATGTTTTGTCATGTTCCTTGCAGGTTTACAGATAGTGGTCGGGTGTTTTGCCTTGTGCTCTCTTTATGTATATTTCTTCTACAGTATTTTGTAGTCTTACTTTCTGTCTTTCCTTTATTTCTATCCTATAAAAAAAAAAAAAACTCCACTAGATAATTACTAGGGAGGCCATAAAAAATAAAAGTTTTAAGTGCTACCCTATTAGGTTGAAAATAGATTTATTTATTTTTAAGTGGTATATTTTAGCACATAAGTTTTAGATTTTGGTTTTTTGTCTTGTAACACAAAAGTCTAGTTATAGTAGCTTTAGTCCTGTGTATGTCCTGTACAGTACATATTGCAGATCTGACAATAAAGTTGACTTTGACTTTGACTTTATCAGTTAGGTGTCTTTGTATATTTATGAGTCATTATTACCTGCTTGCAAATGCAATAGTGTTTTAATTTGTTGTCTGAATTATTAGCTGAACATTTACAACTGATTAACTTTTTGGAGGAAGCACCATCCAAGATGGCCACCACTAGCCTGGTTAAAACCAGACCCTTGTCTTTCACTTCGCTTCCTAGTCCGAAGTGAAGTGAAGGACAAGGGTCTGGTTTTAACCAGGCTAGGCCACCACAGACAATGGGCCTTAAAACAAAAAAACTCTTTTTCCTCAACCAGTTCTATATTGAGCTAAAATTTGTTGATTGTCAATCAGAACACATACGCCACCAACATTGTGAATAACGTTATTTTCAAAGTTTGACTTAAAACGGCTGTAACTCTGTGATTTCTCAACATAAAACACCGGCATGAAAGGAGGCAGGCGATATAACTTAAATGTTATATATGATTCATCCCACTGAAAGTGCATTTTCATTCCATTTACACCAAGTCGTCTCTCTGCTTTTAATGTCTGGCATTTAATGTGCTAAAGAATAATAACAAATTTATGAATTTTCTCAAACACACAATGTTTAAGTTTATTTTCTGTTTAACAAAATATTATAGATTAGATGAAAACCTGCAGAGTTAGTTGTTACTTGTTGGGAAGAAACTTGTAAACATATTTATTCAACTGTAGAAAAGAGTCTGTCCTCACTTTATGAAAATAACATTAGTGCTTTAAAGAGTGTCTGTGTAAAGCAAAGTGATTTAAGGCTACACAATAAAAAGACCAGATTTCTTGAATTCCATCTTTTTCCCATTCAGATATGTGTTTTTTGTATTAATAATCTTACTCCCTTATTTCTTTTAGCACCTGTTTTTATCTCTTTTCTGTCACACATTGAGCTCAAACAGTGTTGTGTTTGTCATCTTCTGTCCAGAACACAGTCCCAGAGAGTCTCCGCTCCACCTGGCTGTAAGATGGGGTCTGTATCGTCTTGCAGAGCTCTTGCTTTGCCAGCCGGGGGGGCTGATGGCCATCAATCTGCCAAACGAAGACGGAGTCACGCCTCTGCAGCTAGCACAGGCCACAGGCAACTCTGAGCTCCTGGAGCTGCTCACACAGTAAGACATTACTGTTGTCCACACTGCGTTGATGACGAATGTTAAAGATATCTGTGTTTTTCTAAACAAGGCTTGTTGTTTTGGGGATTTTGTCGTGCATAGCACAGGTAAGGCCATCATACCAATACAAAAAAAACAAGACAAAGTTTAATTTTTTTGTAGACGTTCACCACTTAAATGCTAAAAAAAAACTACAAAGTGCACCCTTTGCTTGTCTTTTAAGCACACACGCACTTTGACTCTTCAGAAACAAGCATCTGTAGCACACTGCCGTGTTTTTTTTTCAGCAATTTGTCCAAAAATGTCAACAAATGTTATAATTCTTTAGAAAAGTTGAGCTTTGGCCTGAGAGTTTGATTTGCTATCTTTCACAAGAAATTCTGTTGAGTGATTTATATTATTTTTATGTTTCTGATGTCTGCTTATTAAAATGATTTACCATATTTATTTCCATACATTTGAGTTGGGGCATGTTTGGCTTTTTTAAATATTACGGTAGTCCCCGACTTACGAGCGAGTTCCGTCCCTAGGGGGTGCTCGTATGTCAAAAATTCGTAAGTAGGATCACATAGTAAAAAAAAAAAAATAAATTATTTTTAACTTTTTATTTTATTTTTTATAAATGAATACATGTACAGTACTGGACAGTCACCAAGCACTTAGCCTATCCTAACACAGTTTTTAAAGATGAAGGAATAAGTTGAATTGTCTCCCTTTCACATAAAGGGAGCAAGCTCCCTATGGAGCCTGCAGGGAGGAGGGAGACAATTCAACTGACTCCTTCATCTTTAAAAACTGTGTTAGGATAGGCTAAGTGCTTGGTGACTGTACAGTACTGTACATTTATCTATTTATTAAAAATATACAGTATATACAGTATTTTTATTTTTTTATTGTTTTTTATTTATAAATAGATAAATGTACAGTACTGTACAGTCACCAAGCACTTAGCCTATCCTAACACAGTTAAGGAGTCAGCTGAATTGTGTCCCTCCAATATATATGTATGTATATATGTAAATATCGTATATATCGTGTTTATTATATCTATGCGTCTGCTGGCTGCAGACTGACAGTGGTCCGTCTAAAGGCTGCAGCATAGCGCCCCCTTCATTTCCGGAATGCAATAGCACCACTTCCGGGACTGACACCGGTCCGTGCTACAGTCTGCAGCGAGGTGTACTTGGCTCCCCGGGCGCTGACTACAGCTGCTCACTGCACCACCTGGTGGTGGTTGGGTTAAATGCAGAGGCCAATTTTGTCTGTCAAGTATGGGAAACATACACAGATGACAAAAATGTGACATTTATTTATTTTATTTTTATTATATCGGGACTGATACAGATACCACATCATCTGCAAAAAACAGAGAGAGACTACCTGTATTCAGATCTAAGATTGGGCTTTTCCTTTTTTTTGTTTTTTGTGATTTTTTTCGGCAGATGTGCTAAATAAACTAAATATATCTGTGCATTACAGTCCACCCAACCCTTTAGCCACGCCTCCAGCAGGTCTTTCCCAGGTGTGGGCCGATCAGTCCCGCTTGCTGAGGTTTTGCCACGACACGGGGAACCTGACTCTGACCGTCCGACAGAACCTGAGGTGGAGCTCAGAGGACAGCCGGCATGCAGACATCCTGCTGCTCAGAGACAGACTCAGGGATGAGAACTTCCTTGGAGGGGTAAGGAGGAGGAAAATACAGAGCCATCGCTCTTGGAGGGTGTTCATTCATTTGTGTTTATTTTGTATTTTTTTGTATTTTATATTTTTAATATTGTTGTATTTGCAGATTAAAGCACTAAGAAGGGAACATGTGGAGACCATTTTAGAACAGGAAGAACCTGTGGATTATCCTGCAGACAGCGGTAACACACAATTCCTAATCTGTTTGTTTTACCCAACACAAGAAGCCTGAGACTAGACAAATAAAATACAGGTATCATACAGTATTATAATAATCTAAAAAGATTATGCAAATGTTTATTCTCTGTTTTACTTAAAACTTTGGCCTCTGGGAGGTGCTAGAGGTCTGAGGAGTTCAGTGATTCACCTCCTGCACATAATTTAATTTTAGATATTTTATTCAAATGCTTTAGCTCTTACTAGCTGAGACCTAAAAGGCCATGCTGACATTGTTACTATATATTACTAGGTACATGTATTACCTGATTGTGTGTGTGTGTGTGTGTGTGTGTGTGTGTGTGTGCGTGTGTNAAGCTCCTATGACCTGATCATGTGATCAGTATAAGATGACTTGCATAGCGTTATCTTTAAATCATAAGATTTATGCTATGCAAGTCATCTGTAATGTGTTTACAGGTGCTGGTCATAAAATTAGAATATCATGAAAAAGTTTATTTCAGTAATTCCATACAAAAAGTGAAACTTGTATATTATATTAATTCATTATACACAGACTGAGACATTTTAAATGTTTATTTCTTTTAATGTTGGTGATTATAACTGACAACTAATGAATACCCCAAATTCAATATCTCAGAAAATTAGAATACAGGCAGTCCTCGACTTACGACAGAGTTCCGTTCCTGCGCAGCGGCGTAAAGCGAATTTCGACGTAAGTCGGAACATACGTACATACTGAACCATATACGTACAGTACTGTATTTTACCAAGCACTTAGCCTATTCTAACACAATACCCTACATAATTATGAAAACACACATACATTTGGGAGCCATAATGAAGGGAAAAAAAGAGTTAATAACCTACTGGTATGCTGGTGAAGCCGTTCCTCCATCCCTCCTCCGTATTATGTATTGTGTTTACGTCTTAAAACCGCCGTCCAGCTCAGTCCATCCTCCGTACGTATTCGTTTACGATGTAAAACCGCGTTCACAGTACACACAGTAACATTTAAAGCGGCACTATATAACTTTGTAGTGCAGTCTGTAACTTTTCTAACTATATATTTTTAACATATTTCTTCACTCTGTCACTATCTACTGACAGACTGGTGTTAGACAAAGTAATCTCTGAAAAAAACTATAGTCCCCTTGCTTCTCTATCAGCATTTATAAAAACACTAAAAACACAGAGTGACCCGCCGTTAACCAGCCAATAAAAACAGAGTTTGTAACCAGCCAATAAAAACAGAGCTTGAATTTGAATCAGCCAATAAAAACAGAGCTTGAATTTGAATTTCAGCAGAGCAAGGGGGGCAGAGCCATATATGGCTCTGAGGGGGAGGGATCAGAATGCTTTGCCTGTTGAAAATATTTCTAAGTTCTGTGCTCTACAGAAAGTTACACATAGCACCTTTAAGTTGTACTATGTACAGTTTTGTTTTTTGAATGTCCAGAGGACCAGACTTAGCTTTTTAGAGAGTACAGGTAGTCCCCGATTTACGAGCGAGATCCGTTACAACGAGGCGCTCGTAAACCGGAAATCTCGTAATTTGGAACGGCCGCCATTTCTCTCGTAAATCCGGAATTTCGCTCGTAAATTGGAACGGTTTTCGCTAGCGCGACTACAAACACTCTATTTTCATCCAAAAACTGCTTATGAGTGCATAAAAATGATCGGAAACGTGTGTTCATATGCTTATCTAACTAACTGTGGTGAAAAAACACATGAAAACTCAGTATTTTTTTCGTTTTTTCCAAAAATTCGCAGCTCGTAAGTCTGGAACCTCGCAGATCAGAGCGCTCGTAAATCGGGGACTACCTGTACAGGGTAGCTGTAGCCTCCGCATCTAGTAAAACAGGAAACCGGAAACTGCGTAACTCGGCTTTTCAAAATAAAAATGTCAAAATAATAATAATTATTGTTTTATTTTTATTTTTATGGGAGGTGCGTCGTAACCGCGAAACATTAGCCGTGTTTTCATCAAGGTTTCTTGATGCGCATTTTGAAGTATCGCATCAGAAAAGCTGAATGGAAACGGCACGATTCGAATTAACTTCCTCTAATTCTCAAAAAAGTTGATACGCTCGCTTGAGGTGGTTTTTGGGTTTTTCGAATCAGAGCCGATGCGCAAAACGAGAGATGGAAACAGATTTGCCGACTCAGTTCTGACGTAGCGAACATTTACGTCACGTGACTTCGTCTCCGGACAACATGTAACATCGCTAAAACTAGTTGGCATGACAGAATAAATACAACTTGCCCGATAGCAACACATACCTGAAATATTCTCTCCATTTTGCCGAGATGTGTGGTCGGGTCCTGTTTTCAACCGCTACTTCCTGTTTACTGTAGACATGCGTAACGCTGACGTCTGACGTAATGCCGCTTTGCGTGGCCTGGTGGATGCGCTTCAAGCCAGTTGATGGAAACACTTCTGATTCGCATTCATTTTTATTTACATTTTTGCAAATTTTCAAAAATTCGCTCAAAATTCGAATTGAAAATAGATGGAAACACGATTAGTGTAACTCGAGACCGTTGTAAGTCGAGGACTACCTGTTTTGTGGAAAGGTTCAATATTGAAGACACCTGGTGCCACACTCTAATCAGCTAATTAACTCAAAACACCTGCAAAGGCCTTTAAATGGTCTCTGTCTAGTCCTGTAGGTTACACAATCATGGGGAAGACTGCTGACTTGACAGTTGTCCAAAAGACAACTATTGACACCTTGCACAAGGAGGGCAAGACACAAAAGGTCATTGCTAAAGAGGCTGGCTGTTCACAGAGCTCTGTGTCCAAGCACATTAATGGAGAGGCAAAGAGAAGGAAACAATGTAGAAAAAAGTGTACAAGCAATAGGGATAACCGCATCCTGGAGAGGATTTTGAAACAAACCCCATTCCAAAATGTGGGGGACATTCACAAAGAATGGACTACAGCTGGAGTCAGTGCTTCATGAACCACCACGCACAGACGTATGCAAGACATGGGTTTCAGCCGTCGCATTCCTTGTGTCAAGCCACTCTTGAACAAGAGACAGCGTCAGAAGTGTCTCGCCTGGGACAGATGCTGAGTGGTCCAAAGTTCTGTTCTCTGATGAAAGTAAATGTTGCATTTCTTTTGGAAATCAAGGTCCCGGAGTCTAGAGGAAGAGACGAGAGGCACAGAATCCACGTTGCTTGAGGTCCAGTGTCAAGTTTACACAGTCAGTCCAAGGTTAATGCAGCCATTTACCAGGAAGTTTTAGAGCACTTCATGCTTCCTGCTGCTGACCAACTTTATGGAGATGCAGATTTCATTTACCAACAGGACTTGGCACCTGCACACAGTGCTAAAGCTACCAGTACCTGGTTTAAGGACCATGGTATCCCTGTTCTTAATTAGCCAGCAAACTCGCTTGACCTTAACCCCATAGAAAATCTGTGGGGTATTGTGAAGAGGAAGATGTGATACACCAGACCCAACAATTCAGAAGAGTTAGCCACTATCAGAGCAACCTGGACTCTCATAACACCTGAGCAGTGCCACAGACTGATCGACTCCACGTCACGTTGCATTGCTGCAGTAATCCAGGCAAAAGTAGCCCCAACTAAATACTGATGCTGCACATGCTCATACTTTTCATGTTCATACTTTTCAGTTAGCCAACTTTTCTAAAAAAAATCGTTTTTTTAATTAGTCTTAAGTAATTTTCTAATTTTCTGAGATACTGAATTTGGGGTTTTCATTAGTTGTCAGTTATAATCATCATCAACATTAAAATAAATAAACATTTAAAATATATCAGACTGCATGTAATTAATGAATAAAATATACAAGTTTCACTTTTTGAATGGAATTACTGAAATAAATCAACTTTTTCATGATACAGGTAGTCCCCGACTTACAAACAAGTTCCGTTCCTACGTGACGTCGCAAGTCGAATTTCGTCGTAAGTCGGAAAATATGTCCAAACTGCACCTTATACGTACAATTCTGTATTTTACCAAGCACTTAGCCTATCCTAACACAGTACCCTACATAATTATCAAAAAACACATACATTTGGAGCCATAATGAAGGGAAAAAATAGTTAATAACCTACTGGGAGCTGGTGAAGCCTTCCTCCGCCTGTTAGCATGTTAGCTCGTTGTTCCTCCAAACTCTGCAGCTGCCTGTAGTTTTCCATTGCTTCGCGCGGTCCACAGCTTTACAGTAAGGTCTATTAGCATGTTAGCTCGTCCCTCCTCGTCGTTCTGCCAGTCCAAGGTCTGCAGGTCCGACCCTCTGCCGTCAAGCTACTGCTGTCAAAACTCGGCTTTCAAAATAAACTTTTTCAAAATAATATATTTTGTTAATGGGAGATGGGTGACGTAACCGCGAAACGTCGTAAGTCGAGGACTACCTGTATTCTAATTTTTTGACCAGCACCTGTATATATAAATAAACACAGTAAAAGTCCTCTGAGATTATTAAAAGAAAAGGCTATGAATCATGAAAAACTGACTTAACATCTGCACTCATGGAGTCTCTTTTGAAGTTTAATAGCTGCTGCTGCTGCTTGGCCTCGTATGAATGTGCGTTCTCCTCTTTCAGCACCCTATCCTGACATAAACGGAGAAAACTTTGCTGAAGACAACGTGAGTATTAAACGTAGGACAATAAAAATGAGCTGAATTTAATATTTATTATGTTTTTGTCCATGTCTGTTTGTGTTTACGTGTCTGTCAGCCATCGCTGGATGTCCATCTACAGTACAGTTAACTTTTGGAGTCCATTTGATTCAAGATGGCTGCTACAGCTAATCCACAAAAATGGTTATAACTCAGTTAATTTTACTGGTACTGAGCTAAAATGCCAGTAGAGAGTCATTATCATCACATACTCTGGAGCATGGCATGTCATTGCACATGCAGTTATGTTTTACAGTTATTCTTTAAAGGTTTGACCAAAACAGCTACAATTCTGTCATTTCTCAACATAAGATGGTCTAAACCTCTGGCATTAAAGGTGGTGGAATATGGAAGCCATTATGTCCCATATTTATCATTTTAATTCATTTACAAATTGAGTAGTCTTGAAGACGAAAATGAAAATGCAGCTTGGAGTATTCATTTTAAATGTTATTTATGAGTCAAAACATGCAGCTTTATTTTGAAACTAAAAAGCAATTCTATTAATCCATTTTAATTTGAAATATATGGGACATAATGGCTTCCATAGTGGAATGCAAGGTCTTTAAATGTCTTTAACCCTTTTCGATGAAGTTCTGGACCAGCATGTTGAAAACTGCAGTTTGTTTTGAACACGGAGCTGAATGCTCTGCGTTGTTTTGACTCTCATTGTTCAGGTGTTGGAGTTGGCACCTTGCTCACAGTGAAGAATAGCTGACTCTGTGAGCAGCTGAATGTGTGTTTAATGTTTTGACAGGTGTGGCACATGACTCCGGCCATCCAATAGAATCCATTTTATGTGATACAGATGGTTAACTAATTGATCTGTCTCACGCGCCCCCAGTAGTGAACTCGTGTGTTTTTCTACTCAGTTCTATACATGTCGTCTGATATGCTTGAAGCAAAAATGTTTCGCTCTGATGATGTGAATGCCGTTCTGCGAAAGGTTCCCAGTTTCTTCTCCGAGGACTGCGAGGAGCCGCTGATGTTCATGCTGAATGAGGACGACGAGGAGGACGACTCATCGCGGTCTGACTGCGGTAAATATTTTAAAATTTACTTTCTGTGCAGGACTGTTTGTAGATGTGTTTTTTAGTTTTAGAGCTGACTGAAAGTGATCGCTGTTGTTTCAGGTGGTGTTTTATTCAGATGAGGTTATTCTAGGAGCAGGTTTTTTTTGTGTGCGTGTCATTAAATGAGGAAACATTTTCTTTCCTGAACAAAACTCAAGACTCAACATTGATCCTCGTCCATGTCTGACTGCAATCCCAGCTGACTGTAAGATCACATTTCAAGCCCCTGACCTGTCTTAACCCCCGACCCTCATCTGGAGTTCTTGGACTCTTGTCACTCTGTGTTTACAGTTTTTGTTTCGCCAAAGAGAAATCTTTAGTGACACGCTGAGAAAAAATCCTAAATCCTCCAGTTTCTGCCAGGAGTGACAGAAGAATGAGATTAAGCCTGAATGTGGCTTTGCTCTGATCAGTTTCTGGACCATAGACTGAACATTTCTGAGAGTGGAAACATCCTGTTGATTAATGATTGGCCTGGACTGCTGCAGGGAAGACTGGTGCTTTGGTGTAAGAATGCTGTGGTTACAAGTCCAGGCTTAATAATACTTGGCACCGGACATCTTTAATCCCAATGTTCAGTGGGTGGTGTAGTTTCCTCTGATAAAATGTGCACTCAGTGTGTACTTTTTACCGAATTAGCACATTTTTTGTTTAGTCTTTGATAACCCTCCCTGTGACTGAGTTGTTAGAGTAGTCGTCCTCCAGTGGGAAAGTT
The DNA here is from genome assembly GCA_038048925.1 of Garcialebias charrua. Lineage (NCBI taxonomy): Eukaryota > Metazoa > Chordata > Actinopteri > Cyprinodontiformes > Rivulidae > Garcialebias > Garcialebias charrua. The sequence goes on along the minus strand of JBBPBX010020524.1, from coordinate 7,495 downwards.
GGGGGATTGATTCCACCAGCAGTCACATGCTGAAGTGTCCCTGGGCAAGACATTGAACCCCTCATTGCCTCCGATGTGTGTCCCATTGGCGTATGAATGTAATCTAAAGCACTGATTAGTCTCTACAGCACATATGTCAAAGTGCCGGCCCACGGGCCAAATCCGGCCCGCAAATTAATTATTTATGGCCCCCTGGATGATATTTAATTACTATTAGAAACGGCCCGCAGGCCACAGCCGCCCGCTGGTGTTTTGCACGCACCAACACTACATTCCCCACAATGCAACGGTAGTAGGGGTGGGGCCGATCCGATCCGGAGTCGTGTCTCATGAACCCAGAGTAATAAGACCCGCCTCACGTCACATTCAGGAAATCCATTTCATAGTTTGCAGCCAGCTACAGCGTGCGGACTGAGTGAGTAGCACTTTAGCTAACAGCTAGCCAACTTTTCATCGTAACATGTCCGCTGTGTGGAAGTATTTTACACTAAACACCACAAGACAGCAACGTGCAATGTCTGCAGAGCCATAGCGCCACATTAAACCGCGGTCAAGTTAGTTTTACGTTGGACATTCGAGCTCTGGGGCTTCAGCGGGACGCCACTCTCGCTGAACCGAAACAGGGAGACCGACCGCGGCCAGCTGCGTCCAGTCCGACCCGCTGTCTGACCGTCTCGTAGGAGGGACAGGCTGAGAGCGGCTGACCGAAATCAGAGCGCCCGCCCCGGATTGAACAAGAAAAACACACCGCTGAAGCCACGGAGCTCAAATGTTCACCGAGAAGTTGCTAAACTTCATCATAATTAATGACCAACAGCTATCAGCTGTAGAAAATGAAGGATTTTGCAGCTTGATACTTGCAGCCAACAGTAAACAATCATAAATATCATATTAATTAAAAATCATAAGAAAACTGTATTAAAAAAAACTAAACAAAGCATAAACAGCTACATTATAAAACAATGTAAAATACTAAAAGCAGGAACATGTCTGTGTCGATTTATACCAAGAACTTAGCAGATGTAAAGCTATTTAATATTTTATTTAATTCATTTATTCATTAATTTAAAAGAGACAAAATAAAACAAATTAATCAAAAAGAAAACATTGAATGAAAAGAGTGCAGAAAGAAGGAAAAAAAATCTTATATCACCTCCTTATAATAAACATTGAACCAGTCCGGTCCTTGGCTTGTAGCAAATTTGTTTTTTTTGGCCCTCGGTGTATTTAGTTTACATTATTTGACACCCCTGCTCTACAGATTCAGATTAGCTTTGTAGAGATATAGCAGAGTACTGTATGAATGGGTAAATGAGGGCACAGATTGTGTTGTAAAGTGCTTTGATTACCTTGATTAGATAGAAAGGTGCTGTATAAGTGCAGTCTATTTACCATTTACCTCCCCACATGGCCTTATTTAACCCCTTTAAATGTTTTTAATGAAATAAAACTGTCCAAATTCTTTAAAATACAGCTCTAATTCCCAAAAAGTTGAGACACTGGATAAGATGTGAATAAATTAAAATGCAATAATTTGTAAATTTCATAAATCCGTTTTATTTGTGATGGAACATACTGAAGAAGTTGTTCCATTTTTCAGCTACAAAAACAAAAAAAGACAAAGACAAGGACCAGCTGGAGGAACATTTTGCAACTAATTAGGTCGATTGGCAACAATTCAGAAAGATGACTGGGTATATAAAAAAAAACCAAAAAAATGTTTTTAACGAGGCTGAATTGCTCAGAAATAAAGATGGGCAAACGTTCACCAAAAAACTGTGTCTGAAATTGTGGAACAGTTTCAGAATAACCTAAGAAAAAGCTAAGTCTGGTCCTCTGGACATAAAAAAACAAAAAAAAACAACTGTAGATAAATGTTTTTAAAATCTACAGGTTTTTTTTGTTGGTTGCTTTGTTTTGTTTTTTGAATGTCTAGAGGACCAGACTTAGCTTTTTTTTTTTTTGATTTTTCTACCTGGATTATTGAGCATGCATCAGGGTGTTTCAGAATAACGTTTCTCAACAAAAAACTGGGAAGGCCTTGATGATCCCATATATCAAATATATAAATATAAAACATATTAAATATATAAATATAAAACATATTAGATGTATAAATATAAAACCGTTTGAAACATCATTTAAGAAGATGGTCATCACTGCATATCAATATGGAAATAATGACTGTCATTACTACTATTATCAATGTTGTTAATTAAATTATTTATAAATTATTACTGCTTTATGGTATATTGATCTAGAAAGCATTTTTACATGTTAAAAATTATTGATGCTTGATCATAATGGCATGCAAAAATGAATGCATTGTACCAGTTATAGATATGTATAAATGTATATATAAATTACTAACCAAAAACATGTTATAACCAAGTTACCATGAATAGTAAATTATTGTATTATGCTGTAAGAGGGGTGGGTATAACAGTAAGTTTATACTTCTACCCACTCTTTTGAACGTGTAAATATACTTTAATTCTGTTCCTTTTTCTGCTTGCTTATGTTTTAGTTTTTTTATATATACAACTTTGTTTATTCTTTTATTATACTACGTTCAATAAAGTTAAAATTAAACTCAAAAATCTTCAGAGCTGTTTTCACGTGGTAAATAGGACTCCGTCTTGTATTTTTTGTGATGTGTTGCTGCCATCAAATTCATAAAAGTCCCATTTCTTATGTTTTATCTGTTATCATGGCATTCTGTTTTTATTTACCATTTCTGTAACATCACGGCAATTTCAGAATTTGATTTGATTTGATTTATTTGATAGGGACAGACACACATCGACATAGACAAACTGAGAAAACAGCAGTCCCATGTTTGCATCATAGTGCAATAGCAACAAGCTAATTCGCAGCACTTGTCCCTAGATGGGCTTTTAAGAAGGAAAAAAAATACATGAATAAAAAAGAAAAAAAGAAAAACAAGAATAAACAAATAAAATAAAATAAATCTAAAAATTGAAGTGGTAGTCCTTAAAAATAGCACAACATAAGGGATACAAAACAGAGAAATGTAATATGTCAAAAATGGGTACATTTCTGTTTTTGACATAACCAGAGTTTTGTTGGCTTTTTTTTTTGTGGCTGTAAATGACAAGACTGGAGGCGACTCAGGTTTTATGCATGAATAATGACGCACATTTGACCCTGGAAGACTTTAAACTCTTCATTAGACATTCCAGGGCTGCCAGGCGTCACGAGTGAGTGACCAGCAGGTTCTTTCCATTTTTCGTGAAGTAAAGGAGCTCGTATCGAAAGTCCGCCTGTTTGTTAACACATGCATTATGGCTGTTTAACTCCAACTTCTGCGTCATCGGATAGACAGACACAACTTGTGTAGCCGGGGGTCTCGGCGAGGGATGTGGAATTTTGAACGTACTCGTCATGTTTCCCCCGTCTGCTCTATGTCATCCTTCCTTTCTCCAGTTCATTTTACTGAAACTTTATGGATATAACAAATGCAATCCCACAAGGAGGATTTAGTGAAATAAAATGTTTTATAAATGTCTAGACCTCCTTTCCCTCCCATTTTGCCCACCTATTGCCCCTAATATTAAAATACTCCACCCAAAAATCACACTTGCACCCAAATACTGTAAGTACACACACCCACCCAGGCACCCCGTCACCATTCTTCCATGTCTGCGTTTTATTGTGACTTTGGTGAGCAAATACCAAAAGCTACTTCTTCTGCTCAGCTCAGCTGCAGAAAGACAGAAGGCTGCTGTAAGGGAAAGTGTTTTTAGTGTGTGTGCATTCGTTTGAGAGAAAGAAGGCTGCTGTAAGGGAAAGTGTTTTTAGTGTGTGTGCATTCGTTTGAGAGAAAGAATGCTGAAGGGATAAATACTTTAAATGTGGGGGCGAAGAGTAAAGGGGAGTTTAAAAAGGGGGCGTTTGTGTCTGAATGGGGGGTTGCCAGGGCTTTGCTGAATGCAGTTTTCCTGCTGCTTGTTGAGATCCCCCAGGAGAGACGAGTGGAGGAGCGTTAAAACCACGCATGCAACGGTGGAAAAGAGACGGAGCGAGAGAAAAGGGATTTATGATATGGATAGTTTGGCAAGGCGACAAGAAACAATAAATGCAACACCACAACAAGAGCCCCCCGAGACCCTGACTGAGGGATCTAATTGGAGAATGGAAAATAGGATTAAACCTCACACGGACCCCACAAAGACAGCATTAATGTTCACTCGTACAGTGCCAACATCCTCCACCAGCTCCATGCCCTAAAACCTTTTTCTGCAGTCACAGTGTGGCTCTTTCTTTTCTCGGCGTATAGTCTCCGTACAAAAGCCTTCTCATCCTATTTTTGTCTCTTTTATTCATAACATTTCTAAATTTATGTGCATTTATGAACACGTCTGGCCTTCTTTGTGCAATGTCAAAGTTCAGTTCGTCTCTTAAGCTCTGTTTGCTACCTTGTTCGCTGAGTTTTATCCACGCTGCTGCGAATAGAGCACTGTACTGTACTCCTGCAGGTTGGTTTTAAAAAAAAAATAGGAAAGGAACAACTTGGAAGAAAAAAAAAAGCAAACAGCAGCAGCTCTCATGGCTGTCTCCATGGTGAGGCTGCTGACCTGGCAGTCTGCCACCCCCCTCAACCTCACCCTCTTTCCACTCTCAGCTTAGCTTTGACATGTTCAAACATAATGAATGAGAGAAAGGACTGAATGGGAACTCTTCAGATGTGGCAGGTTTGGACTCTTCTGCTGGCTTGTGGAGGTGGAGCAGAGTGGCATCCCTCTGATGATCTCCAATGATTCCTCTTGTCGGAAACTCGCCTCTGCCTCTGCGCTTGTCCTCGCCGCAGATTCAGAAGTCGCTCCTATGTTCGACTTGATCTCTCCCTTACGGAAGGGTATTGTACGGAAGGGTATTGTACGGAAGGGTATTGCTGTCATCCACGAAATAAAAAATTTTGAGCTTATGTAGTAATAACGTGATACGTAGTAATAATGTGATACGTATGTAGTAATAACGTGATATTATGTAGTAATAACGTGATCATATGTAGTAATAACGTGATACGTATGTAGTAATAACGTGACATTATGTAGTAATAACGTGATACGTTATGCTACATATTATCACGTTATTACTATATAATATCACATTATTACTACATACGTATCACATTATTACTACATATTATCACATTACTACATAATATCACGTTATTACTACATACGTATCACGTTATTACTAAATATCAAAGTCAAAGTCAACTTTATTGTCAGAACTGCAATATGTACAGGACATACACAGGATTGAAATTGCGTTTCTCTCAGTCCCTCGGTGCAACAGTAACCATTTAAACACTAAAACACTAAAACATTTAATAAACATAAGCATAAAATAGTAAAAGTGTAACACTGTCCTGAGTTTTTGCATAGTAGTATAAAAGTATGAAAATTTACACCAACACTAAAACACTAAACATTTAATGAACATAAGCATAAAATGAAATAATAAAAGTGTAATACTGTCCTGAGTTTTTGCATAGTAGTATAAAAAGTATATCTATAAAATAAACTGAAGGTTCTAGCATTGACATTTGCAAAGAGAGGCAAAGCAGCATATGAGTTAATGTACACAGTATATGTATGAGGTAGTTGATGTTGGTATAGAGGCAAAGTGGCATATGCAGTAAGGCACATAAGGCACATTTGGCATCCTTAGATAAGGCTAGTCAGAGAATACTGTATATGTATCAGCAGTAGTGTAGATATAAAAGTAGTGTAAATGTAAACAGTAGTAATAAATGTAAACAGTAGTAATAAATGTAAACAGTATTAATAAATGTAAACAGTCGTATTAATAAATGTAAACAGTGAATGTAAACAGTAGTATGACTATAGGCAGTAATGTAATACAAACATTAGTGCAAATATGAGAAGTAGTGCAAACTGAATGAGCACATGACCGAGAGTTTAGTGAATAACCCGTTTGATGACACAGAGGTGTCATACTACATATTATCACATTATTTTTTTTTTTTTTCTTTCGGCTTCTTCCCTGCGTTAGGGGTCACCACAGCGATCTAGTCGCATGAAGATTTGGCAGTTGTTTTTACGCCGGATGCCCTTCCTGACACAACCACAGACCACGGAGCAACCACAGCCCTCTGTGTGGAGCAGNTCTGTTGGCAAATGGTTTAGTCCAATGTGTAGAAGGAACAACAACAGCCCTGGACGTCACAGGCTCCGGCGGAGCTGCTAGGTGGGGAGCGAGCAGTGTGTAACTGTTGCACAAACTACTAACTTCCAGTAAGTAGCTACTTAAAACATAGGTGACTGGAAGGAAAAAGTATTTCACAGTGTTGAAAGACAAGTGTGTCTGTGTCTCATTAGTGGCTGTAGCAACAGCAAAACGCAACGAGGAGTGACACTTCATTAGCTAACACGCTAGCTTCAATGCTAACTAGCTCCCTGGTGTCTCACAACAGACAGAAGAATGTCAGTGCAGCTTTGAGTAGGATGGATTCACATTCATTCAACCTTTATTTAGTCAGGTAAATCTCATTGAGCGTCGTGGGCTCATTTACAAAAGCGACCTGCTTCATCACATTTTCAGGTGTGGAGCTCTTGAAAGAAGTAATGATAAAATATGTGAAAGATAATTTATTTAAAAAGAGTAGAAGCTGTGATGATAGTTAAAATGATTTTATATGTGTAGCACTTTGTTGCAACTATGGTTGTTTTAAAGGGCTTTATAAATTAAGTATTTTTATGAAAAATGATGAGGATCAATACTTAAGTCAAACACAAGTGCAAACAGGGCTTGACTGGAAGAGTTTATTCTTAATACCGTACTTTTCGGCGTATAAGTCGCTGTTTTTTTAAACTAATTTGCATGTCCTGCGGCTTATATGCCGAAGCGTCATATTTATGGATTTTTTCCCATATTTTTAGACCAATTTTTGACTCGGATATGACCGTTTTTCATTTTGGCAAAAAAATGGTACAGTACCTCTTTTGTCCACTAGGGGGACACTTCCAGAGAGTACACCGACCGTTTGTAGTTCATGTGTCCGAAAAAAGCCTCCTCTGCTCAGACTGACTCTGTCGTTGCCCGGCCTCCTGATCTGGAGGTAAGAATGTTGGTTACGTACTGTAACCCCAGATTATATGAATGCAGGCAGAGCCCTTTAAGCCACGCCCTAGTGGGTTTACCCTGCGCTTCGCGCCAATCACTGAAGACTTCTAGTCCACGCCCACCTGCCGTGGGCCCTGCCTCGGTCTGCAATTTATTCTGTTGCTGACCGAGAATCGGCTCCCAATAAGGTAAAAACATTTTCACCAAAAGAGCCAGAGAGGCCCAGGGGCTTAAAGGGCTCCGCCTGCATTCATATAATCTGGGGTTACAGTACGTAACCAACGTTATATTTCATGTAGGCTGTCGCCCTTTAAGCCACGCCCTAGTGGGTTAAAGGCGAAGCTGGATATGGTCCATGCCTCACTGGGTCTGACTGGAA